>NW_019091396.1:486066-500090 GCF_001949145.1 Acanthaster planci
TGGATTTTGATCAGGCTCTAATGATACTTTTGATTTTGATCAGGCTCTAATGATACTTGTTGATTTTGATCTGGCTCTAATGATACTTGTGTCAAAATGAAAAGATCATGCCCAAGCATTACAGTATGAGCACTCAGATCCCGTCTCTCAATGGCAAAAACGACGCCATATGGTATTAACTCATTTTGTTGTTTTTGGCAGTCGCCAAAAGTCCAATCTACAGTTATCGGTACAAAAATAAATGCTGTCTCATTTCAGAAAGTCCTGCTTTTCCCTTCGCTTTGCACCAAGAAAAAAATAATGACAGATCACCTCAGGAGGTTAGAGAGATTTACCATACATGTACATGTACCCCTTGAAGTACCTGTACATGTATTGCTACATGTACATGTACACTTGTAGTCAATATTCAGTAATACTATTCATACACCTTTTGAGTACCTGAGTATTAAAGCATTTGTGGGATTGCGATAGACTGGATGGGATACATGTAAAGGAACAAGTTGAACTAACACATGCTATACAGTACATGTACATACATACATGTACATGTATAAATACATGTATGTACATGTAGGTGTACCGGTGAACATACATGTACACTGTATTCTACATGTACATGTTCTTGATATGAGCCATCTCAGGCCACAGAGATGCATCACATGTACATGTATTCTTTCTCTATTTAGTGGAGGTGGCACACTATAACAGGTGGTATACACTATCGGTATTGTAGGTTGATTTATTTATACATCCAATGTCAATGAATACTACAGTACTCGTATCTACCAGCCGGTGATTAGCTTACGGGTACATGTACGTGGACCAATACATGAAGTTGAACATGTACACAAGTATTAATGCAATGTATCCCCAACGCATCAGTCACTCATGCATAAACATGTACATGTACACACATCAGACAAAAAGACTTGCACAAGTACACTGTACTCACGAAGACCCATGCCTGTGACCACACCCATATTTCACTTCCCAAGTTGGGGGGGGGGGTGTGGGAGAGGGACAAAGTCCACCCCTATTAATGAGCCAGGAGGATGTACATGTACAGCAGTTGTTGACATGACCTCCAAATCCAGCACAAACTGCAAGCGACTCCTTGCAGGCTGAGACTAGGTGATTGGCTTTCCTGTGTTTACTGGAAGGCCTGACAGCATAAAATCTTGGCAACTGGGAAATGGACTCGTCAGGCCAAATCCTCTTGGATTTCCGCTGAAATTTCCGGGGAGGAATTCTCCGAGTCAACAAAGTTATCAGGTACTTGATGACAGAGGGGAGGGAGGGTCCTTAGTATAGCCATTATTTCAATTCCAAGAATTTGGAGAACCTTCTTGTATATATAAGTACCCTCTTTTGTTAGATGTTTTCAAATCTAGTTCCTGTTTCACCAATAGCTAGTTTAATGTTACGCAGTAAAGATACCTGATACCAGTCACTAAACAAATAGGGACTGAGGTAACAACGATGCCATAATGAGGAATACTGTCACTTAATGATGGCATGGAAGGAGGTTGGGGGGAAGACATTCACTACTGGTACCGTTATTTCACCCTCATGTCATTCTAGGTTGGACAAATCCATATTGCACTGCTTTGTGCACAGAAACGTGCTGGAATATTGTTATTTTACTGTTCTGAATTTTCTTCCCTTTTTGTTGTTTAAGGGCAAGGCAATAGGCCACTGAGTGACCCTTTAGGTTAATGATTTTAACAGAGAATCTTATTATAAACTGAGAAGTCTCTTCCCTTTATCAAAAGAAACACGAACAATTTTTGAATATTTCCATATTGCTCCTTCAGTGCACTTTACCACACGTGGATGTCAAACTGTTTTCATACACTGACAAAGTGCAGTTGCACAAGAAGTGTCCAAGAAAATTTCACCCGCACCCTTTATGATGAAGGGCTCGAACGTGTCGCTATTACACCAAGTAATCAACATGTACATGTTGAGTGAATAGCAAAGTACCATGCCATACTTAAAATGGGTCTAGGGGAGAGGCAGTGTAGACTTTATTCCAGATCGGATGAAGTAAAGTTTTGAATTCCAACCACGAAAGAAACCGCAACGGAAATTGATGACATCTGCAGAGACTGAAAAAGTCCAGCGTCAACTCAGACAAGTCTATGTTGCTCCATGGATTTGGGAGGGAATTGGGGTTCGCCTGGAGGTGAGGGTGGGGCTGGGGTACATTTCAGCATGCCTACCTGGATACAGATCGCTGCATCTTGTCCCAATCTCCCACAGGACCAGACCCAGGGCATAGATGTCCACCTGCTTCAGGGCTGACTCACAGTCACGTAGGTTTACGGCACCATCGAGGACCTCTGGGGACATGTAGCGCACTGTGCCGACCTGTGCATAGTCAGCAAATAGCCAAACAAAAAAAAGGCACTATTCAATCGGTTTTTCTTTTTTTTATTTTTGGTCTGGATGGTGGAATGAATTGATGTTGTTGCTACTGGTATAAGTGACAGATGAGGCTGGTTGGATGCTTTTAAGGGACACACCTGTAAAAAAAATAATTAATATTGCGATTCTGCACCGGAATTCAGGATAGATTAAGTTTCTGGCCCAACAAATTTCCTAATGCGAACATATCTATGTATACTGGAAATATGCAGATTCAGTTGTTTTTTGGGGGGGAGGGGTAACTGATCAATCACTGGTAATGAACACGTTACAGGGAACACATGTTTTATTTGGCACTGGAAGGGGTTGCATAACGTTGGCATTGATGTAATTTCATCGGTTTTCTTCATTCGCAATTTTGTCATCGCATTTCTGTCATCGCTCTTTTTCTATCACTCTTTTTTCCTCGCTCTTTCTTCAACGATCAAAAGAGATCGATCGATCGATGTGTGAAATGATCGATCAATGTGCCTGTATCTAAGAACGATCGATCAATGTACCGTAGAAGAATAATCGATCGATGTTGAAGAATCAATGTGTTGCCATCAAGTTTTGCCTCTTTGGCATTCCATACCTGACCTCACAACCACAGGGGGACACAGCAATATTGACTGGGTTGCACCTGAAACATACTGGTAGCATTCACAGAACACAGTGTGGGTGTTGGTACAAATACACTCCCATACATACTCACTGTGCCCCGGAATTTGATAAAGAGCCAAATCAGAACTAAGATGCTCCTGTAGAACACTGCAATTCATTATAAAAATCAACAAAAGCAAGTTTTGGATACTCTGAGGGAACTTGTTTTTTGACTTGCTTGAACACATTATTTCAAAGATAATTCCAGCACCAACGGGTTACGCTAACAGTCCTGAATCTTCCAATTTTAATTAATATGATTTTAGCATATGCCCAAGAGCGTTAGGATTGTACCATACAACATCAGATGAACCCATTTAAGTTTGGTGAAGAAAAACCATAACTGCATACATGCACTATTACATGTACATGTACCTCTGGGATGTTTGATGCATGTATAGAGCTGACATGTACATGTACAATTACACATCCAAGTACAGCCTATACATGTACAGCCCCTCAACAATGATGTCACACTATGTACATGTACATGTACATTCAGTCAGGTCAAACATGAATCAGTCTATGGCCTGTATGCACATAATGAACGAAAGTGTATACGTGCATATTAAGACTGCCTAAGGCAGGCCCAACCATCTACATGTACATACATGTATATAGGTTAATCTTGAACTGCTTCCCATGTTTACTCCCCATGCAAGGTCAAGTTATTTTAGGCAGGAATATGAGTTGGCAAACAAATACGGCCTCAATCATCCTCCCTCATACTTTGGCTTCAAAATCTTTGCAGCAGAAGTACACAAAATTTTGTTCCATTTGGTAATTAATTGTTCAAGTTCAAGACAGTATGACAGTGCACACAGTTTTCTAACAAATACATGTATTTTTTGACGAGTAAATTTTGGGTACACATTTTCGAAAGAAAAACCCCAAAATGAGCACCATCTTCCTGTACTGATATCCAGAGCCCCTTACATGTATAGTACATGTAAAGAGGGAGTTGCGACATGGGTGTGTCAATTGTTGGAACCAAAATGGTGGAATATATGCATCAGTGCAAATGAACAATCAGCTTACAGTAGCTACATGTACATGCTGTACTGCACTCGTAACAAAAAGCCATTTTGGTTCCAAAGTCTGAAGTTGGTGTTACTCTCTCTAAACACAGCTCTACTGACACCACCGCAACAGTGCCCTCATTTGTCAGGAAAAGCATGGTAAATTGTAAATTTCTTCAACTTCCAGTGAGAGTTACCAAAAAGCTGCTCAGATACCGGTAGGTTTCTGATATTTGAGAGGAGTAGAAAATTGAAAAAAGTTCCCACATGAAATTCATATTGCGGACCCTCCGCAAGGCACATTTTCTAATGCTAACCTCCACAATGCATCCCTGTTTCTTAGTTACCTCTGTTTCCCAATTTTTGTCATTATTTTGCTGGCCTGTTTATGCTGCTGAGTATTCTACATGTATATTCATGAGCAAAAACTGTGATGTCATCTTAGGAAGAAAACTCACTTACCAGTACATTGATTGTTGCAAGAAAGCTGCTGATTTTTTTTATAGATTTGATGGCCTAAATTTTCTTTTTCTTTGATGATTCACTGTTGTAACAATAGAAGTACATGTACATGCAGTTCAGGTAGCAATAAGCAAGCAAACAACACTCTCTCAGAAATTTGTTTCAGTGAGTAAATTCTGGCTGTCTTCCCTGGCCGACATCACAGCAACAGTGCTCTCAGTTGTCCAGGAAAGCATACATGTACACGTAGACAATTTTGAATACATTTTAACAAAAAGGAAAGTCAAATAGTTTTTGTACATTGTAGATCGAAGAAAAGAATTAAGTTACTGAAAAACTGTACCTAAAACATTAATCGCTGCCATCCTTTAAGCATCTGCTGTAAAGAAGGACACTGTACTCTACAGATCTCTTGGATGGGGGGCCCTTGCATGTACATGTACTGTACATGTACATGTACCATAGTACATACAGACAGTGTATAATTTAAATGTCTAGTCAGCCGTAATGCCTATGATGCTCTCGCATTTCAGAAACACCTGTTACTATAATTCAAATGGGTTTCAGATTTCAGATCAGGTGAATCTGCACGCGTGTAAGTTACAGAACATTAGAAGTCATTAGGTTTTTTTTCCTCCAAATTACAGACAGCAACAGCACAAATGGTACCAATAGTAAAATAAAATGTCCTCAGCACCAAATTACCGACTCATATCTTCCACTACACTCCACTCTGCAAGAAACCTGCAACACGTTCTTTGTACCAGTACATGTACATGAGCACATTATCAATTATTATCATTTATGTGTACACACATGTACATGTACTGGCACTACATGTAGTTCTCAGCTTTCACAGGGTACCGGTATTGCACTGGTCTCTTATAAACAGCCACAATGGCTTTCTCTTGACATTACTCAATCTCATATATGACAACATCATCCGATATCTTACCTGGAAGATTCTGTGGGATTAGAAGGTTTAGACGACATGTACGTAGTATGGTTAGAAAGTGAACTGTTTATTTGCATGGGAACAAGGGGAGGTTACAGGATACATACATGTACAGTGTACATCATGTACATGACTAAGGACATACATGTACATGTATGTAGAATGTGGTAAGCACTTGGCCATGAAAGACAAAGTGCAGCATGAAACAGCCAAGGAACACCTTATATGAGTACATGAAGTTATCACACAATGATCACTGTCAAGAGCGTGTGACCCTCAATCACAGAAATTCTCGTTCAAGATCTATTCGGGAATTGGAGGGGTTGAAGACCTCTGTCAAAGGTGAACAACTTGGCTCTCAGATCATGTTGGGGCCACGCCAATTTCTACAAGTGCTCTTTCCCGTCAAGGACAAGCACATCCAACAGTGGGACTATTAGCCTACTGAATAACTGACCTTCAACTTTAGAAGGGGCAATTCAATGAAAAGTGCCCCATTTGCATCCACTTTCACTTTGCAAAATGTGTTTGTAGCATCCTTGATGCAGAGTTATTGCTGTGGGTTGAGAATTACTGTGTAGAGGTGCTTTTGACAGTTCACTTGAGGCATGTAAGACACATACCTGTACCTGTGTATGGGTATATTATATTTATACATGTACAAATGTACATGTACGGTACATGTACATGTACGATACCATACAGGTACATGTACACAGATTTCGAACTTTCATACATGTAGTTTCAACAAAGGCAAAGGTCGACCAACAAACAGTGATACACAATGCCATGCTATTTTTGCACTGTTGGGCAGTTACACATGCATATTTGAAACCTCGTCACTTTTTATCGCTTATATAAATTTCTCTGTGCAAAACTGAATTCCATACATGCTAAAGAGTGTAATTCTTGATGGAATGCAAATAGTCATACTTGTACATGTATGTATAGGTTTATTACATCCAACTTCAAGCTTTACCCCTAGTCCGCCAAGGGACCATTGAAATCTTGCATAACCTTGTTGGGTTCAGCATGGTAACCTTAACCCCCCAAAGGACCATTGAAATCTTGCATAACCTTGTTGGGTTCTGCATAGTTAGGGTGAACCCTAACCCCCTAGGGACCCTTGAAATCCTGCATAACCTTGTTGGGTTCAGCATGGTTAGGGTTGTAAGACCCTTTCAAGATCAGATTTTCGTTTACACTATATTTTTTATCTTAATTTGTTATCAAGCAATCCAAAACTGTTTTATGTGATCAAATCCTTATGGCCATTTGATTTGGCTCAAATATGGACATTCCACAACATTAAAGCAGTGGTGTGAGATGTCATAAAATGTCTCACCTCAAACATTATGGACATCCAGTAATATTGAAACAGCAGTGTGAGACATCATAAAATGTCTCACCTAAAACACTATGGAAATCCAGCAACATTGAAACAGCAGTGTGACATGTAATAAAAGGTCCCCTAAAACACTTACTAATTCACTTTCAAACACAACACAAATAAGTCTGATAAACATGTCAGTTATTTCACATATAGAGCGCCCTCTCATGGTCATGTACAAAGCCTATGGGCAGACACTCACATCAGTGATGGTGCTGTTGTCCTCATCTCCATCTCGCACCACGGACGAGCCAAACACTTTCATAGCGAAGCCAAAGTCGCCAATGACGCAGGTCAGGTCTGACTTGACCAGAATGTTCCTGCTGTTAATGTCCCTGTGGACAATCGCCGGCCGGGAGGAGCCTACAAAAATTAGAAAAGGAGAAAGAAAATGGGCAGTGATGGTAAAGTACCAGAACATTTGTTACATTCATGACAGAAAGCTGAATTTTAATTAGCTGTAACCAAAATCCTCACATGCGAAAGCTGTACATCTATAAACTCTCTCTATAAACAGCTGTCACATGCCAGTGGCTTGTTTTGCTCTTTGCCGAATGGACACGATGCAAGAAGCCACACGTGTACACAAACGTTCCTGGTAAGGACATTCCTTACTTCTTGTGTAGTTCAGAAAACCCTATGAAATCACTCACTTAAAGTATCCTGAACTTTGAACTGTTCTTGAAAAAGCTGGATTTTTGTTGATGGTTTCCTTAAGAAAACCCTATGAAATCACTCACTTAAAGTATCCTGAACTTTGAACTGTTCTTGAAAAAGCTGGATTTTTGTTGATGGTTTCCTTATTACCTGTTCCTTTTTCCCACATTTCCTATGGATACCCCTGATTCCCAAATGCCTCTGAACCTGTTTTTCAGAGAAGGGAAATTCTTGTCTGAACCCAGCTTCGTCCACACAAGGTTCACAAAATGAGCATTAATATTTGGACCTCTTGTTCACAGGTCACTACTTTAAACATATCGGTACACATACATGTACTTGTACTCGTACGCAAGTTTGGCAAAGGCATACAGTACAATATGGGTCCATGCACATGTCCATGTATCTCAGTCTTACCAAATGTTTTACCAAATATATGGGTGCTGTAACCTGTACATGTCTATCAATAATTGAATATGGTGTAATGTACGTGTGCGTGTACATGTACATTAATTTGTAGGCCCTTCTCAGCAAATGGCCTTTTTAAACTTGTAACTGAATCAAATCACTCATGAAAAAAGTGAGTTCATTTTAAGCTGACTGGAATATGGTACAATCGTTGTGCAGGTTGGGTGTTATTGATAGTGGACCCTTCACCTGCTGTGCCAACCAGTGTCAACTCCTCACCGCGACACTCACATGCACACACACATTGTACATGTACACATGTGTATGCCATAATTTATCTCCAGTCTTCACTTCAACCCCCCCCCAGACTGGCCTTTCCAAATGCCATATTTTTCATGGCATGATCCGACGCTGAACTGCGTACATGTACGTGTGTCTGAGTACATTCCTATGAGAACTCAGTCCAGGCAAGTGTGTGAATACTATGTGTATGAAGACATCTCCACTGTCGTGTACAGTACCACATGGAACATATGGCAGCATAAATGTATGGTAAATGTACGTACACGTACATACATGTAAAAGTACCGTGCAATTTTTTTTAGACTTGCATGTACATGTATGTCCGAGCCTATTTTACATACATACATGTATATACATGTACATAATCATTCCAGGCAGGAAAACTGCTCAACTGTGGTCGGCTTAATAGTAAACCTGGAAAGTACAGCTCTCTTTTAAGGGGTCGTGAATTTACACTTCCTACACTGTACATGTACAAGTAATGTTTTGTTATAATTTTGAAAGCAAAAAATAATGCTCATGCACATGGATGTGTCAAGCTGAGGTACATGTATACGTATCAAGTTGAACGTTTCAGCATTTTTTTTTCCCCCCAAAATATTTGGAAAAAGTCAGCAAGGCCCATCCAGGGATTTGACCTGCTCTCTGGACCCTACATACATGCGCTTAGCATTAGTATTTTTCATAAGCGTACTTCATCTCTACACAAATGAAATGTTGCCAAAGTTACTAAAAAAATTCCCAATGGTTCTCACTCATGACTGTAGAAAAAATGCACACATCTACATAATGTGCAGTACCAGTTCATGTACATGTACATGTACATGCTGTACTAAGGTACATGTAACTGTTACATGTAATTTTCCAGGAAACACAACAAAGGCACCTCTGAAGACAGCAAGTGTGGTAATCAATTTTGTCCTGCGACACGTTGAAAGGGTTAAGATTTGAAGCTTGCTCAGCAAAATACTGCCATATCAGTACACTGGCATTTATAATGCATAGGTGTGGTTTCATACTATACTTATCCTTAGATTTTAAACATGCTGTGTTGACAACTTTAACATGATTTGACTTGGACAGAAAATTAACCTGAATGGTAAATGTATCTCACCTCCTTTATCCAGAGACTGATGAAGGTGAGCCAAGCCGGCAGCTGCCGTCTGACTCAGGCGACACATGGCCAGCCAGTCATAGGTGTTCTCCTTCAGGTAGTTCATCAGCGAGCCATGGGTCATGTACTCCACCACAAGTAGGTACTCCGGCCAATTGTCCTGCCCCATCCGCTCGCAGCTCCCCACAAACTTAAGGATGTTGGGGTGCTCGATGTGGGCCAGGCTGTAAATCTCCACCTCGTTCAGGTAGCACTGGCGTGAGGCGCCCGCAAAGATCTTGACGGCCACCTCATGCTCCTCCAGCATGCCTCGGTAACAGTTGCAGTACCGGCCCTGCCCGATGAGGTTCAGGACCTTCACCTGGTCCAGGTCAACGCTGGGCTCGGGTGGGGCGGCCTCCAGCATGCCCAGGTGGTCCATCCGGGCCTTCAGGGTGCGGGCACGGTAGATCCGGCAGGCCAAGAAGACCACAGGAACAGCAACGCAGAGACAGAAAATGCAGACCATGACCACTATGATGGTCGTCCAGCTTTCACTGTTTTGGGGTGGTGATGTTACTATGCCTGATGAGAAACACAACCACAGGATAGAATGCACTTGCAAATATGGTAAATTCTTAGGGGAAGGCATCAGAACTGAGTAAGCCAACCCAGTTTCCTCTAAACACCTGATTTCAAAGAAATTTTCATCTTGGCCAGAGACAACTGTAATAATAATATCATGGCAGATGTAGACTTTTTATATTTCTACCAACATTGGATTTCCAAGTGCTTGATTATTACCCCCGTTCCTCAGGCATATTTACATGTACATGTGTAAATCACTCCTCAAGCTCATATCAGGAGCAATTTAACAACCTGCAATGTTAATGCATTAAAAGCAGAGCGCATTAAAGATGCATTCATAAATACATGTACATGTACCTCAGACAGTTTCCCTATTCTTGACTGTGTATTAACATTTGATAATGCCCGCTGAGAAGCGATAATGCCCGCTGCATAAATCATGTGCTGGCACCTGGATATAAGACACTTTACTCCATCCCTGTTGGTCAAGAGTCTGCATGCGACACAGCAGGCAGAACGCGCCATGCGCGACCCAAGTCCATATATATGGAGATTCTTCTGAACAATCTGCACAAAAAATGTACCATAAAATGGACGGGGGGTGTTCTGGAAAATGAAAGTAAAATTCTGGACCAAAATCACTGGAAATCTATCATGCACTGATTTCTTTTGACTCTGACTAGATGTGTTTAAGACCGGCTCAGAAGATTGACCGCTGATAATGCCCTAACCTGCAGCTCAGGCATTAGCTGTGTCCATTCTCCTGAGCCTTAATGGCATGTTTAAGACCAACCAAGCACATGTCTATCCCTTTGCTAAAAGCAGAGAGCATTACCCACTTGCCGCCGGGGTTGCAGGTACCGGAACCGTACTCTTTATACGCGTGGCCAGGGTCTCCGAAATCGGACAAAGGGAACTGGGTCTTGTAACAAAAGCCTGTACTAGTAATAAAAGACCAGGCTGCTGGACATTACCAACATTTTTTCACTCTCAATGGTGGAGATAATCCGGCATCTGGGCTCTTTTTACAAGGCAGCAGGCCTGGCTGCAATACTCCAACATAACGTACAGTCATTTGCAAAAGTTTAAGACCACCTGGAATTTTATTGGTATTTCTGTCACTGGGCCTGCATTACATTGTCTCATTGAATGATTACTTAACATGTTTTTACAGTTGTGCATAACATCAGTGCAGTGCTGTATACCCATTTGAATGAAATTTTTTGCAAAGGCAGGTCTTGTATGACATTTTGTCTGTAAGGCAGCTTGGGGAAAAAAAGCCAGTCTAAGCAATCAGAAATAAAGGAGGGAACACTGAATATTAGACTGTTAACATGTCAAATCATGGAAATGTAGTCAAAAATGTTCAACCAAGGTACCAACGTTACGCATTGAAAATAAATATAAGTTGCCATGATTGATTGGTTTAAGTTTAGTTTTTCTACAGGTGAATGCATTTTCTAAGGGTAGTCCTAAACTTTTGCAAATGACTGTAGTTACCTCTATGGTTTTTATTTGCGACTTACCCTTATTTTTAGCTCTTACAAAAAAAATTTCATCATCCCTCTACATATTCTGGCATTTCCAACCAAGAAAAATCTTTCATTTTTGTGCCACCGACCCTGTCTACAACATAAAGAAAAATCATCATCTTAATCCACATCCAATTGAGCCAGCCTCCCCAAAGATAAAAAATACAAGAACCATAGAAGGAACTGTGCTCGTCGCATTTTGATTCCGGGAGCAAATTCATCGATATGACATGTTAATTTTTGACTGAAAATGCATCCAAAGTTTGTGTGAAAGCTTAAAATGCCATTGCGAAGAGGTTGAGAAATCTTTCACACTACATGTAATTTATTGGAGGAACGGGAAGGCGGATGGGATTTCTGATTACGCAAGTGGTTTTAATAGTCATATGAGAGTCGTTAAAACATGGGTTTCATGACAGAAATGTTCGCCGACTACTGAAAAACAGTATGTCATTTTTTTCGTTTTTCTAATGGCAGGCCTACTCTTTTAATATATACGCAATACCTATTACATCGAATCTTCCAATTCTGGGCATTATGATGTTCGTGACTTGTGAAGGTGTTTCTCTTGGTGAATTCTTTCAAGGTCTGAAGGTCTAGGCGTTATGCGTGTTTCAACATTAGGCATCGAATTACAGCTTATGTTTGCACATCATTCGCAAAGAGGGGCCGGAGTTTCGCAAACAGTGCTTCACGTTTCTCCCTTACTGTGGCTGCAGAGTCTTCGAGAATCGACCTTTACCTTCGCGAAACAAAGGACTCCCCGGACAAGTGTTATATTTGAAACTGCACCCAATTCGCGAAGAATTCTTCGCAGTAAATCGATCGCGAAAAGGTCCTCTATTTCTGAGCGTTACTGTACATGTCAAAACCTTACATTCACATTTCCAATGAGATGCACAGTGCCTGAAACATGTGCAGAGGCGGCAGTGAGAATTTCAACCAACTCACCGTCCGGTCTGATGGGCATGGGCTTCGTGTGCGGGACGGGTACGTAGCTGCTGCTCACGTTGGCATTACAGAAGTCTCCCTTACAGCAGCAGAACTGGCTGCTGACATTATGGGCTCGTTGAATGGAGTCAATGGGTGGCATGGACGAATTACACTCATCCTCCTTACAGTCATGCTCCGTTGATTCAAACCTCCAGCAGCCTGCAACAAGGATGGATGGAGTACACTAAATAACATCAGATACCATCGGATAATTATATGAGTGCTTTTCAGATCCTTGCCAGGTGAGGCTCAAATCTTGGATACTGCAGTCCCATGCAGGAAACATGTAGGAGCACACAGAATATAAAGAAACCATCTTAGCCAATAAAATCATTGCAAACCTTTAAACCAGACTTTCAAAAAGTTGACATTTTACCTCTAACAAAGATTCTGTTACGATAAAAACATTTTGCCTTCTAACCTTTATACATGTATGTGTCCCATTGCATGATTTAATTAGGATCACTGTACATGTAATCACAAATCCTAATACATGTACATGTACTCTCAGTTTCCAATGTTCAGATTCTTGGGGAAAGAGATGTACGAGTACTGGTATGTGTATTCAGCCTTCTTGTGCAGTGCAGTGGACACCTGTCCATGGCTGAGCTCACATTAGATCACATCATGAAGACCAACAAAAGTGGCATAACATTGTTGGGACAACTGTTTCTGAGCAATTAACATGTATACATGTGCATGTACCAGTATCTCTACACATGTACAAGTTAGACACAAACGCTGAATTCAATTTCAAATGGAGCCTCTTATTTTGAAACTACAAGCTAAAGACAAACATCTTCACCAACAGTTGACAATCGATGCCACACAGTCCAAGTAAACAGACTGCAGTCTAGCAAATAAAAATATCAAGTGTGCTGGTATCATATAATAAATGGTTTGGGGACCGTGAACAACATGAATTGCAAGAGTACTGCATGTCAGCACCGACCCAGCAGTCATTTGTCTGTTTGTGTTAATACGGGCAGCTGAAATAAGGCAAGCTTTTCCAACCCAATACACATGTACAGTACGTTCATGTACATGTACATGTACAAGTACATACCAGAATGTGCTGTACGGTTACATGTACATGTTGTGATGTAACAGAACATGTACATGTACCTTTGTTTAGAATGTACAAAAAACAAATACATGTAGCACCGAGTTTCATGATCATTTTAAAACAGCTTTGCTCAAGAAACAAATGTACATATAAGCAGAGGGATGGGCAAGTCCTGAGATGGATCTTAATCAGATTAAGCTGCATAACCAGATTTCAACTGTGTACAGTACAGTCCAAAATATGGTGAAATGGATTCAGCTAGTCAGCCAAATGCCAGGGGTAATACTGCGACATACATGTATACCAGGTACCAGTACATGTACATGTTGTAAATTACACTTGGAAGCAAAACACCTTCAAGAAATGGATGGGAAATTACATGTACATGTAGGCCATGACAAAAAGGCTTACAAGTCAGTTCCATGGGTGAGACTTTTCTTTGACACGTTTGAAAGCTTCCGAACATGTACACGTACATGTACATGT
>NW_019091396.1:500777-528756 GCF_001949145.1 Acanthaster planci
TGGGTACCATACATACTGGTCAGTGTGAACATACAGAGTTTTAACAGAATGGTGCACCGGTACATGTACATGTAATGTGTGCACAAGTACCAGTACGTGAACAATACATGTACATGTACAATGTACAACATGCACATGTACCAATGGAAGTACATGTACTGTATGGTGCATGCACCTGCCAGTAGTGTGCACTGATGAAGCATAAACATATACTGTACATGTACATCGAGCTGTTCCAAGTACTGACTGAAAGTGATGAGCAATCCTCTGCTCACAATTGCCCACTGGCCAAACACCACAGCCAAGCCAAGAAACACTTCAGGCCCCCCCCCACAATTATAATGGGGCAGTAGATTGATGAGTCAGGAACGTATCATCCAAGCTACTGTACTAGAACATGTGCGTACACAGGTATGCATGGGCACCGTGTGTACACGTACATGTACATTTGTACATGTCTTGAGTCTTGAGGGAGGACAAAAAGGGTGCGATACAATTACGATGACACCTGTGTACATGTAAGTACACGAACAATATGTACATGTACATGATATGACATGTATACCAGACTACATGTATAGCACAGCATGTACATGTACATGTAATCTACATGTACATCTACAATGTACATGTACATGGTACGAAGTAATTACAGTACATGTACATGTACATGCACAGAGTACTGATACAAGTACCCTCCCTGTATCTGCACTGTGAACAAAGACTCAAAGCATCCAAATACATGTATGCTTTGATTAAAAGTCCATGCCGATTTCACTGAAGGCCACAGTCCAGAAGGGTCAGTCTACAGATATCTACTCAATCCAATGATGAGCTTATTTTGTTTACATGAATGCATGTGTTCATCGGTCAGAACAACAAGAATGTCAAAGCTGGACACCTTTTAGAGAACTCTAGCCAAAATCTGCAAATGTTTTCCATGGGTCTGGAGTTTTTACTTGCCTACTTGGGCATGTCGATGTAAATGCACATTGTACTGTACATGTGTACTTTGACATGTTCTGTATTAGCCCACACTACATGTACATGTACATTTATGTCAACTGTATGTACATGTACATGTTTACTTTCCATTGACATGTGTGTAGTCCCCACGACTTCATGTACAGAACAAGTGTGGGCATACATGTCACAATTCAAGATACATGAATGTGCATGAGAATATGGTGTACTGGTAAAATAAATAAAGTGCATAAAAACATGAACAGGGTATGCAAATCAGCAAGTCCATCAGCAAGTCCATCAGCAGTCCCCGTTTCATTCCACACTTAAATGCAAAGAGTTCTTTCCTCTGAAACTGATAAGCTTAAGAAAACAGAAGAGGTCAGGTCAAGATGGGTAGTCAAGCTCAATGTATAAAAGGGCGGGCGACAGGATGCGGGAAGTTCAATCAATTACTTCGGTACTCAAGTTGTCACGGCATTTCACACTGGTTTTAATAACGTGTCCCAGACAGCTTTCCAATGCATTATTATACACATGTACACGTACTTAATAGCATGCTACATGTACATGTACCATGTGTACGGTATATCCATAGGATGCCCAGTGCAAGGCTAAAAATGCAATGCATCCAGTAGCTATTTCATTTTGTTTTTCGAAGAAAGGAGAAGTGTCATTGGTCACACTATGGGTAACTCATTTGGGTGTCTACCGGTACACTGGTACACGATCTCATCCTGCTGTTTATCCAGTTCCAAAATGTGAATCATACATGTACCGTGTAATACCATGTATGTGTATGTACCGTGCAATACCATGCGTGTACATGTACTGTACATGTACATTTACATGTACATTGTACCTATTCCTCCATGGTCATACATAATGGTAATTGGTATCCTAACTAGCCAGGGCTATCGACTATGCCCTAAAGGTTTTGGCTGTTTGTATTGCTGTGCCTTCAAAAACCAGAAACACTCTGTTCCACAGGCAATAGGGGTCAGGTTTCATTTTGATTGAGAATCTGAAATCTTTGGATTAATTAGGGTTTGAATGTGTCAACTGTGACTGTACGTGTACATGTATAAGGCTGCTGTTCCTTGCCCACTGAAGTTCCAAATGAAAGGCACAATACATGTAGAGATTTCCACTTGATGTAACATGACAGGCAAAGGCATTTCAGGAAGCCTACCATTATAATTGTATAGATAGGTACCACGTCTACGTGGGCGTACATGTACATGTACATGTTTGAATCTGTATATTTCTACAGTAATTTCATGTAGACAAGAATGTTGAGAGCCTTTGAAAGCCTGCTCGTTTCAGTGCACATACATGTACATGTAGTATCTACATACGTACACTGTATGTAAACTGAACACTGACCATCAAAAATTGATGAACTGAAAATCCTCTGATACAGGAAGGCAGGATGGTGAAACACCCATTGTCAAATATTTACATTAGTACACTGTATGTGCACAGGCAAGGACATGCCAATACAGTATGAGGGGGTGTGGACAACCAGGTTATCGAATGAAGTCCAGAGAAAGAACGTTGCCAAATCACCCATTTCAATGATTCAGTTGGTGGTACTCCCTGGGGAAGTGATGGGAACGACATGGTTAAAAGAACACAACAAAATCAAAGAACTGCACATGTACATGTACATGTATGGTACCTCCAGCTAACACACACAAAGCTAGCCGTGCCAATGGGACCTTTACACTCACTGCCCACTTACATGTATGGTACACTGTACATGTACTTCAGTTCATTTAATAAAAAACCGATCTTGCATTCTGTGGCTTTTATTCCCTCGAAGCAATCTCAGAGTGAGTTAATGTCAGTTAATGTACATGTATATGGGTACAAACGGTTATTCCAGAAATAAGGGGTCCATTTTTGGGGGGTCCCTGTTACATCTGGCGTATGATTTTTTAAGTTCTGAACACACTTTCTAATTTCCAAGAGAAATGAATTTATGCAAATTACCCACCAAACAAATAGTAATAGTTTGAAATCAATTGCGGTGATATTTTAATGTCAAATAACAAAGGTCAAATGTAACACGGACACACAAAAAAAGGTCCCACTTTTGGACCCCTAATTTCTGGAATTACACACATGCACATGTACGTGTACGTGTGCTTACAATTCACTGAGTTAATAACAAGAATGAGTGTGGGAAAGCCCAAGAGGCGTGGTAACTGATGGGAGGAAATCCAGGAGGATGTTGAATACACCTGTACACCACATGTAAGACACTGGACAACTGGCAAGGTTGACATGGTTGAAAAGTACCGGTAAATGTACATCTGGGCATCTTTACGTAAATATATACATGCATGTACATGTACATGACACTGGACTTTCACCCATGATGTAGACACTACATGTACATTGTACCTGAAATTTTGCACTGCATTGTATTAAAATGAGATGTCTGGACAGAAATATCACTACACACTTTATCTGGGGTCAGCTGTCATTTTCCAATCCATATCTTGCATACCGGTAATTCCAGATATTAGGGGTTCAAAAGTATGATATTTTTGTGTCCCTGTTTACATCTGACCGTTGTTATTTGATATGGAATATGCCCAGAATTGATTTCAAACTACACACATGTATTACTATTTGTTTGGCAGGTAATTTGAATTACATGTAATTCATCACTCTTGGAAATTAGAAAATGTGTTTTGAACTTAGAAAAGCACATCTAAGATGGGACAGGGACACCAAAAAATGGACCCCTAATTTCTGGAATTACCCAAGTATTCAAACGCAGCACAAAAAGCTGAAACTTCATGTAACATGCTTTAACTCGTAAAATTGTAAGCTCTCTACAAGCTTTTTGGTTTATCTGATTGGAAATGGTTGGAAAGCAATTTTTACAGCCAAACTTGACACGTAATACTGTGAAAGACCACAAGTACATCATTAACATTCTAATTACAGAAGAGTTGTATAATAAATGTAGTCTACATGTACACGTACATGTATCACACTTTTCTTCAAATTGACCAATTTGCAGAGTCAACGCCCTTGAGACTTTGATTTTAATGACAAAACCTATTCTCACCAAGATCAGCCAGCAATACATGTATCAGCACATTAAAGGATCCATGAAGACCTCCGTGGACAAACTGTTCATTGTTTAAAATATTACCAGTATGCTAATAACACCACGTAAAAATGGAATAAAATTCCCTTTGTAGTGGTTAAATTTGACTGACTCCTCAAACGAATGTTTTAATCATGACAAATGATAGCGTTATGTGTGACGTACCGTACATTTGAGAACCCACAATTACCAGTATAGTTAAGCAGTCTATTGGTGCATCTGGAACAAAGGAACATGGACACTGGACACACAGAATTTACAATGCCCGCAGAATGTTCTAACGTAATATACAGTACCAATTGGGCAATTGCATAACATGTTGGTGTCGTGGTGTATACATGTATGTACGTTGTACTAGTACATACACCTGTACATATATGTACAGTAGATGTAAATGGGGCATCATGATCCATACACATGATAAATAGCCCAGGCCGATTTGGAAACATTTCTTACCCTTTGTCATTCACATTTCATAAAAGTTCCTCTTTGTCTTTGTTCACAGGCTTTTGTTGATTTCCCAAAGATCATGGGAGCGGCGTCTGACTTCAGCAATTGTACGTGTACATGTGCGTGATGTTCAGAAGAAAGCACTGTGGCTAGATATATGCACTGCACAGTTTGAAGCTCGCTGTTTGTCGTGACCATTTGGCTCTGGTCGGCCTGACTTTCGATGTCCAAATTCATCTAAAATTTTGCTTCAGTTGGAAAGTTATGCAGGCTTGTTCCATTTTACAGGTGTTGAAGCAGCCTGCGGCAACACATCTGATCAGCATGATCTCTGAAAAGCCCAAAACTTGGACTGAATTTTTCGAACTCGACCCAAGACAAGCACTGACGCGCGCTGGCAGTGTGTGATTACAATTACATGTATCTTCTCAAATGAATGTCATAGATATGCAAATTTTCTATGTTTATATGATGCCACTACCGTTTCACAAAATAAAAATGTTGGCAAATGCTCATGTACATGTGCACACGCAAGAGAATGGTATAGTGGCAGTCATGATGTCTTCTCAAATTAAAATGTACACAATCTTAACCCTAACCCCCAAGGATGTACGTAAAATCGTATTGAAATGGGAAGATTTCGGACTGTTAGGGATAATGCACACAGCTAATGCTAGATTCAAATCATAACTCCTCTTGACCTGACTATGAAGTCCAGGACACAGACAACAAAAACTTTACTCCCTTCAAACACAGTCCAAGTCACAAGTCAGACTGTTCTGGTAAGTCTTGACTCAGGTTCTCGTTTCAAGACTTTTCCAAGCCTTGGGTTGTCTTTGGCTTAGTCTAGTTTAGGAGACTGGTCAACATACGATATGTGTACATGCCTACCTTCAAAGAGGGATCTGGGCATGATAAATCTTTGAATATGAGGCCAAAGCTTACGCTTTTTTCCCTTGATGTGGACTAAGGAAGGGGGTTCCAAAAATCCTCAAGCCTGAGAGTGAAGTGGAAGCTGGAAGAGAAGCCAAGATTTAAAAGAGGTCCAGCTCACTTCATTGGCCACTGACCTTGTTTGGTTACAACGATCTCACCGTTGCTAGGTCTGGTATACCACAAGGAGAAGCACGAGTCAAGCCTGCCATTGCACAAGATGCTCTTGTTGTCTGGCAGCACAATGCCACTGACCTCATCGACCTCAATTCCTTCAACAGGACTCAATTTCTCATTCCTGTAGACACAAATGTAGCCCGAGGCTTGGGAGAGGAGCAACCCTGTGGGGAAATGAAGAAATGTGACCCAAAATCATTCATGGAAGGCATGTGAGGTGATATTCCTAACTGCCTTTCAATACTGGTATCTTATTAGGCTACAAAATACCATTACACATACATGTACACCCATGCATGTACCGGTATCAGGCATACAACTTGGGATAAAAAAAAAAGGACATTCTAATTTTTACGAGACTTTGTTCAGTGTTTTTCAAATTTCAAGAGGTGTGAAGTAAAACCAAGGACATCAGCTAATCAGACGAAAAGTTCCATTCCTGATTTATATGTCAAAGTGCGTGTACCATGTGACCACATGGTTTTCCCAAGATCGGTCATCATTTCGGTGGGTAATCCACTGATTTAGAGACTGCATGTTACACATTGTAAAGTAAAGGTTGCCTTTTCCTTTCTCACGCAAAATAACCCTGAATGCTTCAAATGGCAAAATGGTCACTACAATCATCCTGATTTAGCACTGGGTGTTAGCTCTGTGTTTTTCCCATTCTTTGTGGCATTTATCATTGCATTGAATGCTTTTTTACAACCAGAATACTGTGCTCCATGCTGTAATTTTTACCTACAGGTTACCAGCCAAAACCCCATGCGATGTACATGTATATTGTTTTGGAGTGGTATTCAACTGTGTTTGGTTAGCATGATACATTGTCATCCGATCACATAGATTTTGAGCAGCCTTTGTTTTTTTAAGCAAGGTTTTTGCGCTCAAGCAAATTTTGTGCTTAAGCAGTTCTATGAAATTGGCTCCAGGTGAGCGCCCATGAGGAGTGCAAGTTACACTTACATGTAAGTACACACAAGTACTGAAATGGAACTGTCACATACATGGTAGGTGACGTACACATTTACATATGCATGTGTACATAGACTAGTACGTATGCATGAGCATGAGCCCTGGCTACCCTGCTAAATGCACAACATGAAAAGACGGTAGCACACTGCACACATACATGTACATGTACCTGCTGCTTTTCCCTTACCCTGAAATTTGTAATAATTTTTTCCCTTCCAATATGTACTATACAGACAAATACTTGGTGAATAAGTGAATACCTTGATTGCCTAAGATGTGAACAACACACAAACGTTGGGCTTTGCAATGACATTAACAGTGAAACAGTCCTTCCAGAAAGGGAACCAAACATACCTGAACATATTATTACATGATTAGCCATCACATCTGGAACCGTGGAAGTAAGGATACAATGTTTGACTCTAATCTCTAATTCTAGTCATAGACAGGGAAACGGTTGCTTCATCCCCTTCCACAAGCGTGCTTGTGAAATTGTGTCAAAGAAAAAGTTTACTTACCAAATGTTAGAGTGGAGAACAGAACAGGACCAAAAATAGCCATTTCACTTTAGCTGTGTTAGATGGTTACTCATCACCTGCAAAAAATCCAACATTTGGCAGACATTGAGGGGAAAATGTCTTCCATTATAAACTTGAAGCCTATCGTGAGTCGTGGAGCTGCCGGAGGTAAAACATCAGATCCCAAAAACATCTGTGCATGTGCTAGGCACACAGTCCAAAAGCATACCGCACCAGTAATTTCACATACATGTACATGTGTCTGTCATGTCTGTAGCATGATGTACATGTCAGTGCTGGTCAAGTCCCAGTACTTCAGTAGCATCAACAAGTGTTCCACACCCTACACAATTTGTCATCACTAACATGATTAAGACGATAGTGAATTTCAGTGTGTCAGATCATGGTCAGATAGGGGAAAGGAGAGGAGCTTCAATGGAAAGGGATAATACCATGACTCAAAATACACCAGAATATAAGAGTAGGCCTTAATACTACTGCTGCATGCAAAAAATTTGAAAATTAAAAAAGGGCATTCTTTGCACCATGAAAAATTCCCCCCACAAATAAGTAAAAATCAATGTTCATTTCAATACTATAGTTTTAATCACCCTTTCCTTGATGGCATCATGTGTATGCATGATGTCATGTGAATGTACTGTACATGTATGTAGGCTATTAATTATGTACAGGCATGACAGGCGCATATACATACTACATATGTGCATGTGCGCTTGGGCAGCATGGCAGTGATTTCTCACTTGATCTCAAGATCATGAACTGAGGCCTAGGCCTATGGTTAACATTTCCAAGGTTGGAACTTGCAAATTGCATGAAGCTCTAGGAAAAGCCTGTGGAGTGTGGTTATCACAAGGCAATTTCAAGTTCTGGACATGCTAGAGATGGCCACTCGCACAGATAGCCAAAAACAAGGATTAGGGGAGTAATGGAACGTTACTATTCTCTGAGTTTTATGCCCAACATGATGAATGTTCACAGGTCGGCCAGAGTCATCAGTCAGTCAGTGTTTACATACCAAGTACGTGTACTATGCTGTATGCAGGCTCCCGTAGGCCATCGTGGTCATTGCCTTGCACAAGTTGCAAAAGGTACAGTACCGTGGCGTATGCACTGTCGACATGTCTGGTGCATCGCACAGGATTCTACAGCGATAGTGATACTGTTTCAGCATGCGCGAGAACTGCTGTCGCGGTCACCGCTTTTCATCCCAGCACCTTTGTGTGAATTCATCTTACATCGATTTGATCTCCATTTTCAATGTGACGAAAATTAACGTGCGAATTAAAGCCCACGCTCATAGAAACATCAGTATTTCCACGAACATCTCTGTCACGACACGTACGACCTAGCAAACACTGTAGTGTAGGTCTTATGAACCTTTCTACCTTGCTGGGTACCGGGTAGACACGAAATTCCGTTAGTCAGTTTCCTCAGCAAATGGGTATACTTCCAGCACGTTAATAGGTGGGAGGGAGCAAGACTTACTTGACATATTGCTCGACTCGAAAGAAGTCTATGCACCGCATTACGCAGTTAATGTCTGGCGCACACATCAGAGGACTACACATCACATAGGTTCATCAAAAGAAGTTAAAAGCTCGTGACATACAAGACATGTTACCCTTAATAAAATTATAGTATGCATGGAATGAAAATCATCCACCCTAAACGAAACAAAAGGTGACAACAATTAGACATTCTTGTCAATGCCACTGGCGCCAACAGGGCGCAGTGTAGGCGGATGAATACTACTGAGTTTGACCGGCGAACAACCGAACAACGACGAAGCTACATGTAGGAAGCTTGACGTCCGTTTTGTGGTTTCGTTGGGACTACAGGGTTTCTCCACGTCTATTGTTCAGATCACTTTTTCTAATCTACCGATGTCCCAATTTCATATTTTTGCACCCACCCTCTTTTCTCTGCTGTTGTTATGAATCGAAAAGCTTTAAATGCCGTTATGCCAAAAATTTAGCCCGAAAATATAATCCAGTGTACCATTAAACTGAAAAATTCAAATGACCTCTTTTTACAACCCTGTGACTGCTTTGATCATGATCTGAATGACATAACTTATTTTTCTTTTTTTCTTCACTCAGTTCTTGCTGGATCATTGCCAACCCACTAACTGTAAGTTTCGTTAGAAATGCGTTTAGAATAGAACTTGAACTTAATTTTCCCGGCGATAGTTAAAACAGAGAGTACGTTTCCCCTGTCGCGGAACAAAATACTGCTTTTTTAAACGGTCTTTTTTCAAGGCTACATAAATTCGCCAATGGCGTATCCAGCTTTTGGTCAGGTGTGTGCGGGGGGGGGCTTCAGAAGCAAAGCTTCGATCGGCCTTGGTCGGCCCCCATGAGATGTTTGGGGGGGGGCAATATCAAAAGCCTTCCTGTCCCGACTTTCTTGCATTTATGATTCCGTGGTGTTGTCAGGGTTTTCAAGGGCTCATATTTGAGCCCCTTACTTACTAATGTAAAGCAATACAAACAATGATCTGACTTCTTAGTTGTGACTGGTTGACTGTTATAACTTCTCTGACGTAAATATTGCTTTCAATAACTTTAGGGATGTCTTAGATTCACTTATCAACAAGCATACGTCTACTTCACGAAGGAAACCCTTGTCGAGGAAAGTAGTCCCAAGTCTCCTTGGCTTACTGTTAAGTTATGTAAATCCATTTATCATAAAATAAGCTTTACCGTCGGTATGTGTCACATCGTATTGATTCTAATCCAGCAAAATAATGTCTAAACTAATGTTCTTCGTGCCGCTAAACGCAAATAGTATTCTAACCAGCTTAACAACACAAAACCAATAATTAGCAGTAAATCTCAGTCTAAAATCCACAGTATTGATATCGACGGTGCAACTATTGATGATCCACACACCACAGCCAATCGGCCAGTTTTATAATTACTTTACTACAATAGGTCAAACATTGAGTGATAAAATTCCCCCAAAACTCAAGCGTTTTCAAACTTTTTATCAAATCCAAATCCGAACTCTGTATCCTTTGCTCCAGTTTGTGAATAGGAAATTATTGATATGGTGTCTAAATTACCTCACAACAAAAGCACAGGTCACGATTTAATGACTAGCAAACTGATCAAGGAAATTATTTGCTCAATATCCACGTCCTTAACCTACATTATGAATTTATCAATCTCCGGGTATATTTCCTGACCATATATGAAGATTGCTATAAAGTTACTTCTAATCTGGCGATTCGAGAACGGTAAATAATGAAAGGCTATTTTCAATTTCAACCACTTTTTCTAAAATTATTGAACGAATCATTTATAATTGTACAATCAAGTTTATAAACGATTGTAAGATTTGATCTGACACTCATTGCGAAAGTCATTTAACATCTCATGCCATTATCTACTTGATTGATAAAATTACAACTAGGCCTGATCTTGATTAGTCAGAAAGTATACTTGGAATATTTCTGGACCCCTCCAGGGCCTTTGATACCATTAATCACGATATTCTTTTATCTAAATTGGCCTATTATGATATAAGAGGCACTGCACTCCTTTCGAATGGTCCAAGGGTTATACCTCTCAAATCAATACTTGGACCTCTTTTGTTTTCTATTTATATTAATGAATTCAACAAATCACCAGACCTATTTTCATTTATTATGTTTGCCAATGACAGCAATCTTTTCCTTAGTCATGACACTATTCAGGTATTAGGAGAAGTAGCCAACCGGGAACTGACCAAGATATCTGAATGGTTTAAAGCTAATAAATAATCTCTTAATATAAGAAAAAAAAACTAGTTGCATGCTGTTAAGTAACAACCAGTGGTCCCAAATACAAAATATTTATATTGACAATACAAAAAATTCTGTATTCTGACTCTGTAAAATTTTTGTAATCTATGTTGATTGAACATTGTCTTGGAAAACACAGGTAATAATATATGTACAATTACCTCAAGAAATGTAGGGGTTATCAGGAAGCTTAAGCCAAGTTTCTCTCAAGAAGTCCTGTTTATGTTGTATAATGCTTTAATCTTGCCGTATTTAAACTACGGGATCCTGGCATGGGGAAACTGTGCAGCAAAATACATTACTGGGATTCTTAATTAATTACAAAAACAGGCCATGAGAGTAATAAATTTTCCCTCAATGTTTAAACATTTTAACACATTTTTCTTCCAACAAAAAAAAACTTAAAGTTTAGCAACATATTTCTCTTCGAGCTTGGGGCCTTCACGTATCAATTAAAAATAATTCCCACCCAAGTTCAATTATGCAAATGTTTCAACGGAATGGATTGTTATTTTACTCGACAACGGGGTGGGTTTTACCGTTCATATGCAAGAACAACTATCTTTTTTAACCAGACCATTCGACACGAGGGCCCAGAGCTGTAGAACTCATTACATAATTCACTTACTGGTACTAGCAGCCTCTCTTTATTTAAATCTAAATATTTATTGTCTAAATTCTTGAACGACGGACTTATTTTTGGTGAATCAAACGCACGGCTCAAGAATTGTCACCCGTATCCAGACATTACTTACCAGGGTTGCAATATTTCTCCATAACTCAGTAATGCTATACCATTGTATTGATGTACATCAACATGTATAACGTAGTTTAATATTCTAAGTAACTTAATTTGTGTCAGGGGATCCCTACTCGACAAGCTCTGCTTTTTGGGGATCTCCATCTGCATTTTGTTTTAAATACATCAATACATGTATGTACATGATGTGGTAGAAATAATAATTATAATAAAGGAAGAAATAAATAAATAAGGCCTAAGGTATTATTATTAGGCCTGATATTTGAAAAAAAAGTCCTTCATGTGGCAAGTCCTCCCATTACCGCTGCATACGCCACGGATTACCACAAAGGTGCGACTGGCCCTACCGCATCATCATTTGAATAGCCATATTAGCAAGTGTAATAGCGTGAAATTGACAACTTTTTTGGGAGGGGGTGTAACATAATTAGGGGCGGCTTTCCCAGGCAACTTTGTTGTTAAATCAAACAAGGACAATTGTTTGGCTGTTTCATTTTCTCTCCTTCCGAAAGTGGGTATTAAGCCCCAAACTTAGCCTCATCCCTCAAACAGGAAGAAGGTCGAAAAGTAAAAACAGTCACCGTCTTCGCCTCCAAAACAACTTGGGCTCCCCCAAATGAGTTGGCGATCTGCCCTTGAATGGAGCATGGAAACGTAACTAAGGAGAGATGGTACACGCCCCCCGCTCACTCGAGACGCTATAGCCTTTTGCCCCCACCCCCTGCTCAGAAATTTGAGAGGCAAAAGATATCCGTTGATGAAAGTCTGCCTTTGTTGGTGTTTTTAGCTGTGGCCAAACCCACTGAGTTCCCTCTCCAGCTTGAAGGGCTCTCTAAGTGCGCTCTGCAAAATGCGTGATACCCCAAACCACAGCTACGGGGTGAGTCGGCCTATTGTACTGTTGGGCAAAAGATCTAAACGCCGAGTGAAAAAAGTTGTGCGCGTCACATTTTCTACAACCGCTCAGAGGCGGATCCAGGATTTACCCTGGGGGTGTAATCCCATTTGGGGGGGGGGTTGTGGACGAAATGCCCCGGGAGCGCGTAGCGCGAAGCCAGCCTATACGGCGTAGGGTCCAGGGCATTTTTTGGATTCTAGGCGCTCTGTGGTGCATGTTTAAGTGGTATGACCCCTCTTTTCTTTTCTTTTTTACTTTTCTCTCCCTCTTTTTCTTCTTTTTTAATATATTTATTTATTTATTTATTTATTTAAATAAAAAAGGGGGCCGTACGCCCCCTAGACGCGCTCCTGCTACATGACGCAAATTTGCGCAGCATGAGAATAATTGCGGTTTGGTAATCTGTTTGCCAAACACCTTTACAGATCGTGTGGTGTCACTGTTTCTAGCGCAAACCCTGAGATTGATTCGGAAACAAATCGGGAAGGCTCCAAGCCAACAATGCCAACTGAGTTGGGGTTAATGTACGCTATCTACCAAATTGAGCGATACAACCATTTTTTAAAGATGCATTTACACCTGCATTAGCATTTCAGTGCACTGAACTGCTGAACAATGCCGATGCTTTCTTTGAGTGCAATATGCTCCTATAAGAAAATTCTCGTCATTTCAGGCAAAACCCAAACTACGAAAGGACAGTTTCCGCAAAGTATTTCCAGTCAGGCTTTGCCAAGGACACGTGTGGTACGGTTTACACACAGAATGCTTCAGTAACAATTTACGCAAGGAAACGAAAGACGCGCAGATTCAGTTCATATTGAGGTTTCTACATCAATCGAGCAGCAAGGCATTCCAGGCTTTCTGAAACCGTGAGGAAAATGAAGCTTCTCAAACTATGACAAATGAACAAAGGGAGAACGTATTAATAAGGAGGTGGTGGTTTTGACTCTGGGTGCGCATCTCAGCAGGCTTGAGCATTTTTTGTTAGGACACCAATATTTTGTGTGGACAACACAAATTTAATTATCTTTGAGGGGTAAACTTATACGAGGCAAGATATGGGACGGAGGGGTACCCCCTTACCTGTCTGATCCCTATACACACTCTAGACTATTGTTACCGAACACATCTCCCTAGAAGTCTGTAAAGAATTCTAGAGATTCCGATCCAACAATTACCAACACAAAGGCGGGGGGTTTTCTCCGTCCCATATCTTGCTTCAAATGGGTAAACTAGACTTTCCTTCCACTTAAAAATAATCTTTATTTTCCCATGCCAACATACAGTAAATTGTTGCAAGGATACTTTTACCTTTGGTTCTCTTATCTGGTAAAATGTAAAACACTCGAAAATTCGTTGACATTCCAAACAAATCAATTAATAAACATAACAAACACACGCATACCTGTTTTACATACAAAGTGTGGTCATTCCTTTGTTCTCCTGTGGTTAAGGAAACTTGAGGTTAATGCTCCTTTTTCTCCAATTAGGATAACTCCTTCATCCTGGAATTTCGATGATGATTTCCTGGACTGTTCCTCTTCATTTTGCCACGATAACCTTGACCCTTAAAATGCCTCTGAAACTATTTTTAAGAGAGGGAAATGTTTGTGTGGACGTTTGCGAGTCCACACAATGCCATCGCACCCTACATTATGTGGACTTTTTGTGCAGAGGTCCACACTGCGTATGCCACGCCTGCACACACACTAGTATCAGTCTCGGGTATCTCACAAACTGAACAATTTGCCACGTTTTCATGCAGCATGAATTCGATTTGGGCAATCCTTCACTGGGTCTGTGAAATGTGGCAACAATGTGGGAGTGCAACGATGTGTGTGCCTTGCTTTATGCATGAGAAGAGAATTTAAAGCGCAGCCAAAACCTTTCTGCAGCAACTTTGCCGCCATACCTTCAGTGTACTGTGGAACATGAGTATGCAGCAACTCATGTCCCGCGATTTCTGAACTGAAATGATGTACATGTACTCCTTTTTATAATAATTTATCCCATTTTAAAACAAAAAAGTCAGATTTCAAATTGTAAATCAAACACAAAAGCCATATTTCACAAAAATTTAATAACAGTGGTATGTTAACTATTTGATTCCTTTCAGATTCTTTAAGGCCATTTACAAATCTACACATCATTAATTAAACAAAGAATGCCCAATTTATTTGCAGGTGCATTACTTGTTCTCATACTGTGATCTCAAATGATCGTGCAACATACAAGGAAACACTAACATTTTTCTCAATGTGATGATGATGACAGCCAGTCAGCGTGACTGGCCCCAATTTTTTCTCCTTCTTTGGCTGCAGAGGCAACGAGGCCTCCCTGGTCGAGTGTCCTCGCTACAGCTCCTCGGGTGACCTGCCTCACTTCATTAGTAAAGCTGTGGGCATTACACATGTATGTCAGGTTGGTGAGTCCTCAATATCCATAACCTTAGCTCCCCTGCTCCATGAAATGGCATAAAATCTCAGACTTCAAGAGACCAGTTGATTTTCTGTGTAATTTTTCGGTTAAGGTTAGAAAAACTTTGGATTATTCATATTGAATACTCCGAATGTAGTAGGGCTGAGTCAATTTAAACAATTCACTATTCGAATATTCGACCTTCAGTTCGATCGAATATCCAAAAAAAATCGGTCGTTCCGACCGGCAGATTATTGATGAACAAACCATATACCCAATCAGTTGCAATAATGCACACAATTGTACAGGTGCATTATAATCACTATAATATCTTCTCATGTCTAGGAGCACCAGTGTCCATCTCCAGCTAGGATTTAGCCAAATTTAAGAGACCAACACTACTTCTTGCCCTGTTGAAAATTTTTATTCCTTTTAAAATTTTTTAATGAATAATTATTTTCTTAATCGTAAGATTTCTGTTGTTTTTCATTCTTTCATTCATGTCGTTTTTAAATCTGCTTAAAAAAAGCCTCCATAGTGCAACTTTTCTCATTCAGGGAATTAAGTAATTTTTTGTTTAAACATGACAGGAAGCACTGAAGCTGACAGTTGTCCTGATTTAGGGAAAGGCTTCACTCTGACCAGTTTTAACCAGCTGTCTATCTATTGTGTTTTATGACCATCAAACACCACCCACAAAACAACCTCTCGACCCATTAGAATACCTTGTAATGAGTTATTTGCAAATGACCACTGGACTTCTCACAGAACAATAAAGAGGATTTTCAGTCATAAGATTTTTGACGGTCAGCGATCAATTTACATGGATGTGTGCGGAAACGCCTGCGCATTTGATGTCTTTCAATGTTCTGACGTACATGTACATGAAACTACCAATAGAGATACACAGATTAAAAAAATGTGCAAACTTCCACAGACGTGGTATGTTTTATAAAATGCCTTTGCCCATCGTGTTACATCGCTTGAACACCTCTACATGCACCAAAAAGTGCTGACCCCATGAGTTTGCACAATAGATTACATTACAATTACTTGAAAAAGATATCCCTAGCTTTTCATTTCCAAAGGTTGCATTCATGATGGTTTCATCCTGTTGTATCGTCAACAAACCTTCAAAGTTTCACCCATAATAAACTAAAATAGAATTCCTATTCTGACTACATTCTAGGGCGGTACCAAATATCTGAATATTCGATCAATTATCGAATGTTCAAACACTATATTCCAAATTTGAATATTCAAATTCAAAATTCATGACAAGGGAGACTTTTCTTTTGTTTTGCTTAAATGAGAAAAGTTGCACTATGGAGGCTTTTTTCAAACAGATTTAAAAACGACATGAATGAAAGAATGAAAAACAACAGAAATCTTACGATTAAGAAAATAAATTATTCATTAAAAATTTTAAAAGGAATAAAAATTTTCAACAGGGCAAGAAGTAGTGTTGGTCTCTTAAATTTGGCTAAATCCTAGCTGGAGATGGATACTGGTGCTCCTAGACATGAGAAGATATTATAGTGATTATAATGCACCTGTACAATTGTGTGCATTATTGCAACTGATTGGGTATGTGGTTTGTTCATCAATAATCTGCCGGTCAGTACGACCGAATTTTTTCGGATATTCAATCGAACTGAAGGTCGAATATTCGAATAGTGAATTGTTCAAATTGACTCAGCCCTACTACATTCAGAGTATTCAATATGAATAATCCAAAAATTACACAGAAAATCAACTGGTGGGAGAGAGTTGGATCAAATTTGAGACTTCCACATGAAGCCTTTAATAGCCTTTCTGACCAGTGAGGCTAAATTTTAGACCTTTTGTAAATACTGTGGAAAGGAAGGACATCAAAATGCCATCTCAGAAAACAAATTAACTTATGGCCCCCTTTTTGGGGGAGGGACATGGCCTCCTGAATCCATCAATGGGTCGGCTAAAGGGACATAAACGAAGCTGTCAGGGAAAAAACAAAATCAGAGATGAGGTGGGCATCACCAGCCCCCTTCAAGTCTGTCATTGGACAAAGTGTGAGCCTGAAATGCATATAAAACTGCTTTTCCCCCAAGAACTACTAAAAAGCTTTTTAAGATTTCGTTTACAGTGGTCCTGTCTGTCAGTACATGAACTAAGTCCTTAAAATTTACGATTCATTTGTTTTGACCGAGCATTTTGAGTTTTTCTGCTGATGACTGTAATTACATTGACAGTGTTTAACCACTTGGTCAAAGAGGGGGAGAGAAAGTAACTGGGCTTAACCTATCTGGCAGGACACTCTCACTGCATAGTTCAAGGGATACAGATTTGCCCCATTTGTCCCTAGACTCCACGTTGCACAGTCTACCAGCTTCTCTTCGTTTCCGTTGCCGCTCACATCGATCAGCGAAACCCACCGAGGTGTGGGCTGTCCTTCCTTTCTCTGGAGCAAGGTGTAGGACATGTTAGGCCCGGGCAGGCCCAACTCCCAACAAACGACGCTGCTCGCAGAGGCTGTCCACCGGCTGATGAACAGCACGTGCCATTGGCCTCTGAAAAGTACCTCTAACAGCCCTTCTTGTTCTGTTCTTCCACCGGCCAGACGAATTGGGAAATCTTCAGCTGTAAAACATCCAAGCAGGAGCACATGATACAAGGTGTCAGCATGGCTTGGCTGTAGCTTGAAAGCACATGCAACTCGATGGGACAGCCGTCAGCCACCACCTTAAACTCATGCATAATTTGAAGCAACAGCTGTGTAATTTGGACAGGGCTGAATGAGCCAGTTCGGTATTCCAACAATACCTAAAATGATGGGCGGACAGGGTCATTTGGCAACAGCAATGTGCCTGCGATGAGGTCCTATCAGTGAGGCCATACGCTGACTCCCGTGTATACTCTGTTCTCGAATGAACTTGCCTTTTTGACTTGAAATACCAACCTGGCTCATCAACTTTGCTCATCAACCTGGCTCATCAACTTTGCTCATCAACCTGGCTATCAACATCAGAACTCGACCAGGAGACACCACTACATGTAAATACATGCAATGTTTTTGTAACTAACTGCTTCGAAAGTTAAATATACCATAGGTTCCCACACCCCTCCCCCCAAAAAAACAACACAAAAACAAAATCTTACAAATGTACCTATTTGGCATGACACACTTGCTACATGCTGATTTTTACACGTGGAACCCCATGCTGGAAATGCACAGTCACTTAACCGGCTCTCATTTCCGTGGCAAGCGACATTCTCCATCAACACATGACCGGTCCCCTGGCCATAGAGGCCCAGTTGTCGACAGACGACACTGGCATCGGCCGCATCCCAACCTGTACTGCAGACACTTCCCCACTGGCCATTGAAGAGGATCTCAACCCGCCCTTCTGTCTCCGAGTCCCCACCCACAAGTCGGACTGGATGTTCATCCTCTGTACAAAACGAGATAAAAGTCTGAAATGCACAGTACTCCATCCTTAACTGTTCATGATGTCTAGGAAATTTGTAAAAATGCAACTTTCCCAATGTTATGAGCATCATGGCACATTAAGATCCTCAAGCTATGTATCTCTACATGTAGGTTAAGACAAGAAAGTTGGGATAAATGCTGATCCAATTTCAGAAGAGAATGTGTACTCTGAGTTTACAATTCCCCATCACTGATTATCAGAACTCATTGACAGACCCGTTTATTACATTAATTCTGGCTTTTGCCAATCAGTGCACAGCGGAACAATCATGGCAATGGTTGACCATCAGTGAAAAAACACCAGAATCATTCACAAATTTTTCACGAGCATTGGCTGATTGGCTGGAGAACTGTTGAACTGGTGACCGTATACATGTACTAACAGATATTCCAGTCCAACTAAAGCATCTCTCCCTATAGTCAGGGCAATGGGGCAGTCTCATTGTTACTGTGCAACAGTTACGGTGCAGCAGTTAAGGATGTCCATGGCCATTTTCCAAAACTCACCTTCGGCTCCGTCTCAGGCTTCAACTTTTTTTTTAATTAATAGCTGACTATGAAGCTGTAAGTGCAGTAATCAGTCTAATAGTGCCACAGAACATCAAATAAGATGCAAGAGAGCCAAAAATTACAGTGTAATGTAATTTAAATGCTTCAAGCCCACAATCAGGGATTGGTTTTGGGAACAAAGTCTGAGACGGAGACGAAGTTGAGTAATGGAAAACGGCACAGGTGTTCTTTCACCATGGTAAGCATTGTAAGAGGGATGTCCGTGTATGGTATATATGCCACAGCATTTGCCAACGTCATTTTTCTTGTGGATACAAATCTGTATCTGTGATGAGGCGGAGCCACAGATATGTGTTACATTTATAGCATGTCTGTGGGCGGAGCAGTATGGAGGGCCTGAATGGAGCGCCCTCACAGAGGACATGTTTGTTATTTTGATTTAATGACAATGAAGTACTACAGTGTCTACTCAAGCATTTAACACAGGAACAAAGACCTGTCCTCTGTGAGGGCGCTCCATGCAGCCCCTCTATTCCGGTCCATCCAGCTGCACATGCCCGACACTGATGCATGTGAAACGTGTCTGAGGTCATTTCGGCGTGCGAGCGAAATCTGCCCACGTAGCATCAGAAAGTGAGAAAATGTCCTAAACTGAAGTCAAATTCTGTGAGGAAAAATATTGCAGCATTTACTTACAACCCAGAACTTTTCAGACTAGTTCCGTCAGGCCTTTTGTGCTCAGGTGTATGTCTGTGCAACATGCGTATGACCACAGAAGAATCCCCTTCCTCCATGATGGTATGACACGTACAACCGTATGAAGAGCCATCTACCTGCAGGGCCCTATGAGGTACTACGGTACTGGTGCAGACCACTCATTCAAGTGAGAGTTTCTGGCCAGCTCATTAGCATTAAAAGTGCCCCCGCAGTATCTTTTGAAAACGGAGATTGTTTGGCCCCCAAAATGATGAGATTGTGTAAATCCGTGGCAGGATCAACTTCTTGGGTCTTTGAGTTTTCATATGAAAGCAGAATGGCTAAAAAATGGTCCTAAGTGGCAGTGCCCCAGAAAGTTGAGGGTTGATGCCACTTGAAAAATGGCGCAATCAGACTTCGGAAAAATCACTTTTTAGGGGTGATTTTGTTTTGTAGGAATAATTAAAAATGTAATCAGTTAACCCACTAAAAAATTGAAAAGAAATTCAAAGATTAGTGACCAGACAAGAATTTTATTTGTGTTTCAGAAATCTGAGGCATGTTGGCGCGCATGTTATTGGGCCCTGAACAGTGCTGATTTTACTCTGTTTTGAATCGGGATTCAATTAGTGGACTGTACCACTGGCCCTACGTAACCTAGTGTGAAATTAGTGGCACACCTATCATGATGCGTAGGGTACCGGTTAAATAGGGTTTTTTGAAATACGGACCTGCCGGGCTCACTTGTGCCAGCAGACATGGCGGAATTTGGTTTTTATTGTGTGTCATGGATGAAATACCAGGTGTTGGCGTATTTCTTTACAAATTGTGTCAAGATCACGCAGGACTGAGCCACAGCGGCGTATTAGTTGGTCTCGGGAAGCGGGGGGGGGGCAAATCCTGACGAAGCGAATGCGGCTTCACTTTGGGCTTATATAGCCTCACCCACAGTCCCAACATCCCTTTTTAATTATTTCGTGGTGTGCTTTTTTCTTAGGGTTTTGGTGCTACTATTTGATAAATAAAATATTTTTCCATTAATAGGCTTATTTGATCTGTCGGGGGGGGGGCAAGTTGCCCACCTGGTTGTAACTTGTCCCCCTAGCACCCCGCTGGATACGACACAGCTGAGCCACAGAAATTTGCCGACCAATTTATAATTGTCAGGACTGTCCCAACTTACTCCTAGAACTAAAAATGTGGGGTTTGTCGTCCACAGCATGCAGCACTCGAGTCCAGCGGCACAGTGTACGAGGATACATTAACTGGAGCATAGGGCCTAACCATGATCAGACCATGATGGTGCATTCCACTAAATGGGTAGATTTCTACGCGCGAGCTCATTAATATTTTGTGATCCCATGGGGATTTTGCAACAAGAGGTGCCATTATCGGGAGCGATCATAGAGATATTCATAAATCACGACTTTGGGACTTCTGGCGTCCAACTCGGCGTATTTTGCACTCAAAAACCTCCAGCCCGCGGGCCTAATTTGCATAGAGGCGGGCGGCTACATTGAGGACTCTGGGCACAGTTTTACTCCTATTCTGGGGTGTTTTCGGCAAAGGGCGAATAAAAAATTCGCGTGGCTAATCCCTATAAAACTTAAAAGAAAGCTTCTGGTCATAATCTTGAATGTTCAAAGGGAAGACCGAGGCCAACCTCTCCTTGAAACTGAGAGTCACCAGACGGTGTTTCTGTCCGATTTTTCACTCTTTTCTATGGGCGCGTATTTAAGGTGTGATGCAACCTGTAACATGGTTTTTTTTTTTGTTTTTTTAATATGTAGCTCTATGGTTGTACCTGATTGTAAGAATAAACTTCTGTGCTGATGCCACCATACTTTGATTATGGGTTAATCAGTCATGGTTAACGTGTGTTCTTTTCTGCATAGCTGTCAGCGTACCAGTAAGCCCAGTCCCACTGGCTCTGTACAAAAATAGGACCTCCAAAAAAGTAGCATTGCAGCAGTAGGCTCCTACATTTTTGTACACACAGTGGTACACGGGACATCTTTCTACAAAAAAAAATTAACTACGTAGCCCATGCTGAACCTTACGTTGTACCTCAGTGTCCTTATTGAACAACGTCTAGCCTGACTGTGTAATAACATGTTAATGCATTGTGATTCTTTGGATGAATGTTCGTAGTGTTAGTCGATTCTAGGCCTAATTGGTAAAGAGTCTATGTGTACGCGGCTAGCCACACACGCACCAATTGGACAATGTGCACAAGGAATGTTCCACAAAAATTTGTCAAAATTTAATATGTTCATGTTCAGCCCATCTTGCATCTTTATCCAAGTTACATTTTATTTATAAATAACATGATCACGTCATCGTTTATGCCATTTCACATACGTCAGTCTGTGTACAAGCCCGGTGTTGGAGTAAAGATTTTGATTCTCAAGGCCGGCGGTTGAATAAAACAAGTATATTTTGGACAAATTGTACGAGTTAAAGAAAAAGGAAGATATTATCTCGATTTTGTATTGTGTGTGCACGATCACAACTTTTCTGCAGGAATTCATCGTGTGCGATGCACCATGCCATTTCGGCCAGCAACTGTCCAAAATTGATGCGTTTCTGAATTTGAAAGGCCCATTCAGGTCCAGAAACAACTTGCAATCCTATGGGATTTTTCTTATTTCCTAATTCCGTTAATGGCTCGAAAAATGTAACGATGATCCCTCAGACCCCAACAGAAAGGATCCCAGATCTCAAAGATCTCAAAGAAAATGAAAGACTCAAATTCTTCCATGATGCGTTGTGTTGTTTTGTTTCATGCACATTGCGCACGCGCCGCATTTTGAAGCTATGCTATATATGCGCGCTCTTTTCGCTGGTGAAAAAAGGTTAAGAAATGCAATCATACAATATATGTTGTCTTTGCGCAGCATAGATAATTCACAAACAGTTCATGCACTGTTAGCTCGGCGTCCCTGATACTTCAGCTTGTTGCCACTTTGAGATCTGGGATCCTTAAATTAGGATATAGAAGTTGAGGGTATAAAGTTAACAGACCTCAATTCCCCGCATACGCATAAGCACAGGCACGCATGAACCCAGATAATCCTGGCCAAAATTGTTGGAGCACGTGCACTAGCCACACCCTCCCCAGGTTGCACCGACCATGGCCAATGAGACACAACATTGACCGGAGATGGGGGATGGGAGGTCTGGTCAATGTTTGAGATTTGGCTGGGTTAGATACAGTTTAATCCATGGCTTTGAATGGACACCCGCCTATTCTAGGGGTATCATTCATGATTGTGCAAGAACAACCCCCATAGGCCTACACTGGTTATGAGTCGATATCCGAATGACTGGTCTTGATTTTTGCTATGTTTCCGCAGAAGTTCTTGCGGAGGTTTACGACCACTCCAAAGACGGTATTGCCTCATGCCGTTTTCATGCATAGCAACTAGGGAAATACAAAATGGTCAATACTTGTATTTGATTTTTCTTTGAAACTTTTGAGAACTGGCAGGTAAATTTTGGCGGTATTCTGTTTTGAGTTCGAAAGGGGACATAGGCCTACTTGACTAAGTAACTTGGGTGACTTTTCCCGTGTCATTTTTGTAACTGGAATACTGATACTGGAATTTATGGCTGATGAGGCACGGATTAATTAGATAAAAATGACAACATTAAGTTTCAGTCGGACCCAAATTAAACGTGACGTGAGTTACCTGGGGATGAAAAACTGAATGAACTCTGCGCCGTGATACAGCGGTTGTATACAGCTTTTGGGGCGTGAATAGAGAAAAACTTTACTGATTTGACATCCTGTGGATTCTGTCTGTCATTTTCTGTTGTTAAAATTCTAACAACTATATAGAGATTGTTTGGTTTTTGCTTTGTTTTGCTTTTGTTTGATCGGTTTGGTGTTTGCATTTTTGGGGCAGATTTTTCTAGCCAATTGGCGTGACGAAAGAAGACTAATCCAATACAAGTGGGACATACCTTTTGTGAAAATTTCTTTTTCAAACTATCAAATGATTCCTCAATTGAAAGCAAGCGAAATTTGAAATGAATGGTTTTCCATCGATAAAATAAGGAGGTGAGTGTCGCCAGACTCTGCCACCCCTAGATCTGTTTCTCTTAAACCACCAATAAAATATATTCACTATATAGATACGCCTCTGCTTTTATATTGAGATCACTTATAGCAGAAATGGACCCGAACACGGTTGAGATCGGTTTTATTGTCAAACATTTCAGAAATTAAGATTATAGATTTTCTAAAAAGTCAGATCCATGTATTCAACCCAGAAAAATGCCTTGGGGTTTTGCGCTAAGGTAATTAAAAAAAAAATAGGCGAGGGAAAATCTAAAACTTATGTGGTGTTGACCAAGCATTCAGGCGCACGGACTCCTGAAATTCGCAAGGAATCGTAGTTACCGGCTTTCATATAGGACTCTTCTGGGATCTCGGGGTTCCCGGCCCAACACACTTCCTGCCTGCCCATCCATTTAACCCCCAAAAGGGTTCGAGCGGCCATGCAAGGGAGGAAACGAGACAGGCCCCTAAGCCCTGGCCGCCGAGTCGGCCATACGTCTCGAACCTGTACTAAGGCGCTCACCTGGACTGGACGGCTAAGGTATTAATTAAGCTAACATTCACACTATCCCTAACTCCAACCCTAACCCTACTATCCCTAACCCTACTAACCCTAACCCTATCTCGAAATCCCCAAATCCAACGCTATCCCTAACCCTACAATCCCTAACCATTTTATTTTTAATATGTTGACTTCAGTTGTCGTATTTTCAGTTGTGCTACGTTAATACATAGCAAAAACTATCCCTTTCTCTACACCATCACACTAACCCTAACCCGAACCCTACTATCGCTAACACCATATGCAACCCTATACCGAACTCTACTATACCTAACCATATCCCTAACCCCAACTCTCTACCTAACCCTAATATCCCTAACCCCATCCCTATTCCTACTATCCCTAACCCTAAGTCCAACTCTATAGCTAACCCTACTATCCCTAACCCAGTGTTGTAGTCGAGTACTTTCCGAGTACCAACGTTCTCCGCAAAATACTGAACTGGGTAAGAGGGAATAAAGCCAGAGTGCACAGGCATTAGATGGTAAATGTGCAAAGTATAGATTACAAAATAAATGTTCGACTTCGGACACTTCCAGTTGTGTAAAATTTAAGTTTTAAGAAGAAAGGTACTCGGAGGCCGAGTACTTCCCGAGTACTTTTGTCCTAAAAATAATTTTAATCAAACAGTGATGGTCTGAAGTCATTATGTTGCTTTGTAATCTTACCTTTATGCATGTATCATCAAATGCCGATGTACTTCAGCTGTTCCCCCCTAACTAGTTAAATATTTCGTAGAGAACTTGGTTCTAAAAAAGTACTCGACTACATCACTGCCCTAACCCCCACCCTATCCCTAACCCTACTATACCTAACCGTAACCCGAACAAGAAGCCTGCTCTCCCAATTCCCAACCCTAACACTATAACCCTACTATCCTTAACCCTTCCCCTTATCCTAACCCCAACCCTATCCCTAACAACATAACCCGAACCCTAACCCACAATCCCTAACCCGAACCCTACTATCCCTAATCCTAGTCAGCACCCAATCCCTAACCTTGCTAACCCGACTATCCCTATTCCTAACCCTATCCCGACCTCCTCTAACCCTACTATTCCTAACCCCAACCCTATAGCAAACCCTACTATCCCTAACCCTATCCCTAACCCAACCCTACCATCCCTTACCCTAACCCCACAATCCCTAACCCGAACCCAATGCCTAATCCTGCTAACCCTAACCCTACTATCCCTAACCCTAATATCCCCAACCCCATCCCTATCCTTACTATCCCTAACCCTAAGTCCAACCCTGCAGCAAACCCTAACTTTCCCTAACCCCCGCCCGATCCCTAACCCTGCTATACCTAACCCGAACAAGAAGCCTACTATCGGAATTCCTAACCCTAAAACTATAACCCTACTATCCTTAACCCTACCCCTAACCCCATTCTTGAGCCCTTCTAATTCTAACCCCAACCCTATACTGAACCCTACTATTCCTAAACCTAACCCAAACCATATCCCTAACCACACAATCCCTAACCCTAATTCTGCCATTTCTAACCCTAACCGCAATCCGAACCCAATCCCTAACCCTGCTAACCCTACCCCTACTATCCCTACACCCAACCTTATAGCAAACCCTACTATCCCTAACCCTAACCTATAACAAACCCTATAGCAAACCCTACTATTCCTAACCCCCACCTTATCCCTAACCCAACACTACCATTCGTAGCCCTACTATTCTTAACCCTAACCCCAACCATATTCCAGAACTTTTCAAATCCTAAACCCAACCCTATACCGAACGTTTAGCCTACTATTCCTAACCCTAACCCCAACCATATCCCTAACCACACATCCCTAACGCTAACCCACAGTCCCTAACCCGAACCCTACTATCCCTAACCCTAGTCCGAACCCAATTCCTAACCTTACTAACCCAACTATCCCTATTCCTAACCCTATCCCAACCTCCACAAACCCTAACCGTATTATCCCTAACCCCAACCCTATAGCAAACCCTACTATTCCTAACCCTATCCCTAACCCAACCCTACCATCCCTAACCCTAACCCCACAATCCCTAACACTAACCCGAACCCAATCCCTAATTCTGCTAACCCTAACCCTACTATCCCTAACCCTAAACCCTTTAATCCCGAACCCAAACCCTAATATCGCTAACCCCTACCCTAACTCTACTATCCCTAACCCTATCCCTTACCCCAACCCTATACCTAACCCATTCCTCTCCCTACTATCCCTGAGCCCAACCCTACAGCAAACCCCAATATCCCTAGCACCCACCCTATCCCTACTATCCCTAACCCTACTATACGTAACCCTAACCCTACTACCCCTAACCCCACAATCCCTAACCCGAACCTGAACCCTACTATCGCTAACCCTAACCCTCTACCCAACTTACTTTCCCTAACCCTATCCCTAACCCCAGCCCTATACCTAACCCTAACATCCCTAACCACATTCCTATCCCTACTATTCCTTAGCCCAACCCTATAGGAAACCCTACTATCCCTAACCCCCCACCCTAGGGGTTAGGGTTAGAGGTTATGGTTAGGGTTAGTGTCAGGGGTTAGGGTTATGGTTATGGTTAGTAGGGTTTGCGATAGGTTAGGGTTAGGATTAGGGTTAGGGTTAGTGTTAGGGGTTAGGGTTAGGGCTTAGGGTAAGTGTTAGGGGTTAGGCTTAGGGTTAGGGTAGGGTTAGGGTTAGGGATAGGGTTGGGGTTAGGGATAGTAGGGTTTGCTATAAGGTTTGCTATAGGTTGGGGTTAGGGATAGTAGGGTTAGGGATAGGGTTAGGGTTTAGGGTTAGGGTTAGTGTTATTGGTTAGGGTTAGGGTTTAGGGACAGTGTTAGGGTTATGGTTAGTAGGGTTTGCGATAGGTTGGGGTTAGGGATAGTGGGGTTAGGGATAGGGTTAGGGTCAGTGGAGGTCGGGATAGGGTTAGAAATAGGGATAGTAGGGTTAGCAAGATTAGGGATTGGGTTCGGACTAGTGTTAAGGAGAGTAGGGTTGGGTTTAGGGTTAGGGATTGTGGGTTAGAGATAGCAGGGTTAGGGAAAGTAGGGTTTGCTATAGGATTGGGGTTAGGGATAGTGGGGCTAGGGATAGGGTTAGTGGAGGTCGGAATGGGGTTAGGAATAGGGATAGTAGGGCTAGCAAGATTAGGGATTGGGTTCGGACTAAGGTTTGGGGCCAGTAGGGTTTGGGTTAGTGTTAGGGATTGTGGGTTAGGGATGTATGGTTAGGGATAGGGTTGGGGCTATGGTTAGGGTTAGGGATAGTAGGGTTTGCTATAGGGTTGGGGTTAAGGTTAGGGATGGTTGGGTTAGTATCAGTATGGTCAGTGTCAGGGATAGTAGGGTTAAAGATAGGGTTAGGGTTAGTGTTAGGGTTAGGGGTTAGGGTTAGGGATGTATGGTTAGGGTTAGTGTTAGCGGTAGGGTGAGGGGTTAGGGTTAGGGCTTAGGGTTAGTGTTAGGGGTTAGGGTTAGGGTAGGGTTAGGGCTAGGGATAGGGTTAGGGATGTATTGTTAGGGATAGGGTTAGGGTTAGGGTTCGGGTTAGGGTTAGGGGTAAGGGATAGTGTTAGGGGTTAGGGTTTAGGATTAGGGTTAGTGTTAGGGGTTGGGGTTAGGGTTTTGGTTAGTAGGGTTTGCGATGGGTTAGAGGTAGGG
>NW_019091396.1:531238-553759 GCF_001949145.1 Acanthaster planci
CATCCATTTAACCCAAAAAGGGTCGAGCGACCATGCAAGGGAGGAAACGAGACAGGCCCCTAAGCCCTGGTCGCCGAGTCGACCACACGTCTCGAACCTGTACTAAGGCGCTCACCTGGACTTCGCGGACAGTCCCAGCAGTAGAGCTTACCCGCTAGGCTAAGGTACTGTTGGTATTTGACGAGGGTGAATTAAAGTCTCTTATAGCTACTTACCTGCAGAAAGTGTTGGGAAAATAAAAATACCACCACTGGGATTCGAACCCACTGTCTGACGATCACATAACCACGAGCTTAACCACTCGGCCATTACAGAGGATTGCTTTGTCCCGTTCATATTCAGAAGATAGCAAAACCATTAGCCTTCATGCATAGGAATTTGCTGTGTAAAGACTGAGCGACTAAAACGCAACAATAGTGTATCATGTAGCAAAAATGCACCTACATACGCACACAAATAATGGTCATCAACATTAAGCGTTCGTCTTCCAAACACCCTTTCCTAGGTAGTTTAAATGCGTGCGCTTCAGCATGTGAAAGTAACTGGACTACCGTCACGTCTGGGCACGTCTATATGCTTGAACTCTTTCATATATACTTTTGTGTTGTGAATGAAAGGCCATTTTTTTCTTTTGGGAAAGGGGGGTTCTTACAAGCATAAAATGACAGCGGAAGGTTGAATCAAGAAACCCAACGGTTCTGCTAAATAACGCATTATGCTGTGTGGCAAAAATACACCTATATACACACAAATACTGGTCATCAACATCAAGTGTTCGTCTTCCTGACACCCTCTCCTAAAATGCGCGCGCATCAATTTGAGAAAGTCCCTGGACTACGTCTGGGAACATTGTCTACATGACTGAACTATAGTTTGATGTTGTGAATGACAGGCCATTTTGTCCTTTTTTGTGGGATGGGGGGATCTTCACTAACAAACAACACGTTATGTCGTGTGGTGGATCTGATGGTGGTTTAAATTCAGACACGTTGCTCTGTGAAGAGAGCCTCTTCACAGAAAATTCCTTCGCTATGAAGATGTAGTTGAAAAGTGAGCAGTCTTCTTGTCGTTGTAAATTGTTGATGTGAATACATGGCAAACACTATGCATAACCCTAATACAGGAGTACCATGTGCTCATGAATATAGGAATACTCGTTGACATAAAAACAAAAAGTTAATAAAACATCCTTTGAAAATACTCAAACAAAAGTTGGATTATTCATCTTGATCGTAACTATACATGCGTTGGTGAGTTTGAAGAAACGTGCACTATCGGCTTCCACCTTATTTTAGTCGTTTATTTATTCTAACCTGCCTACACAAATCTCAAAGCTGAAATGCGAAACTTGGGATATCTCGGCAAACAATGGTCTCCCACTTCTCCCACGATCAAATGAGTCATATGATGCTGGGAACATTCTGAAATCTACAACCGGAGGGATGAAAGAGCCATTGTGTGATATTACCAGAAAAAGACTAATTCCAAAATAAAAAAAAGAAAACACTGCACTTAGAACATGGGAAACGACAGTTAAACGTTCAGCATTATAAGCAGAGGTTACACAGATGTAAAAATTATGTCAAATGTCATCAGAAAAGTAAAAGCCTAGCCATTCAAGAACGTTCTATGTTTGAATACAATATATCTTATTGGTATATCTTTCATCATGGCCACACTAATTACAGGAAACGTTTTTACACGATTCACCAGCAACTGTTTCACGATGTACATGACAGTAAAATGTCATAAAATGGCATCACCAGTTGAAGCACTTCGCGTAGAGGGGGGAGCTATATTTCCTTTGGCCTCAGGCCTCGGGACTCAGACTCTCGTTTGGTCACTCACACTCACTCGTTGTTGCCTGCCAGTCGTTCTTATGGCGTGACGGCAATGCAGAAGTAAAGGAAAAGTTCAAAACCAAAAATAAAAGAAAAATTCCTACCTATCAAAGCCCCAATCAATAGATAGCACCCCCAAATGATAGACTACTCGAAAAAACCAAACCAAAACCAAGCCTAACCAAACCAAACCGGTACAGCAGGGACCCCAGACAAATCAGCAAATTGTGTATAACTCATCTTCTGAAATGCACACTTGATAGCACGACTGCATGGGTCTTGAGGTTCTGCAACCCAGTACAAGTGTCGCGCAGCTCCGTGGATCTTTTTTTATCCCATTTGCCTGTACTATACTGTAATAAGTAATAAATAGAAAAAGTTCGGTGGAAGACTTCTACTTTTTGTTTTACAGTGTGTTTCTTTTATGGATTGATAAACTTGTGCATTATTTGTGTTCCTTCTTTGAGACTGGATAAGTAATCCTCAGCTTTGAAAATGTGGATTTGATAAACTTAATGATTAAAAACGAAAAGTCCACCGGCTAAGTTTCCTTTTTTTTTCTTTTTTTTTTTGAATTTTGAACATTTAATTTTCCTAACTCTCCGTGGGGTTAGAAGTCTTAGATTTTCAAGCCATTCCCCGATACAAACAAATCCAACCTGAAGCCTGCACCTGCCACAACGATCCTCAGGTAAGTTATAAAAAATCCTCAGGTAAATGAAGTTGGAAGAGTCTTTCAGGAAGACTCAACACGTAAAATCAAAAGAAAAAATAACGACATTTGACCGCGCACTAACGTACCTACGATGGTCGTGTATCTTGTGCAGTGGGCGTGGTTTAAACTGAATTGGCATCACACTTACGAACCGGATACTCCATGTACTATGTTGGACTCCGCGGGCGCGCGCGAGCAAGTTCAACACAGAGAGCCTCGGTTCTGGTGCAGATATGCGCAGACGGCGCTAATGTAAAAATCCCTCAATAGCCATTCAAGAACGTTTCTGTTTTTATACAAAAATACACATGTATTTTTGGTTGTTTTTAATGTCTATTAACAAAGCTACACTGATCAAAGAAAAGAAATTTTTACATAACTCGCTAACAAGTGTTCTAAGATAATACACTAATATAATGTCACAAAATGACGTCACCCGTTAGACACACTGGCGTCGCGGGAGGATCTTATTTCCTTTGTCCTTCGGCCATGGGACTCTGACTGTTGTCTGGTCACTCACAGTCACTTGGGGACTATAGACGTGCAAGAGTGACCTCATTGAATAATCCGAAATATGAATCGAAATAATGTAGTCGTACTCCTTTTATCTATAGGGGGCACAAACGCTATGACATCCCTCTGCAGTACAATTCCCCTTCCCCCATCAACTGACGCCTGTGACTGAGTGGAGCAGAACATGATGAGCCAATGTTAAAAGTGTGAAGTTGGAGCTCTCAAACGTTCGACTCGTAACGGGCTCTCGATGATCAGCAGGAATTGCCAGGCCGTTTTAGATATTTATGAATTACTAAGCGATGAATAACAAGTTAAGAAAAAGGCGAATTTTGCTACTGAGTCGGGCGTAAAACAGAGATTTTCTCCTGAAAATTGTATTCACCCATATTGAACCCATTACCTCCAAATGAAGGCGCTGGTGCCGTTTCTGAAGCATTGGGCCCGTTTATTCCTAATAAAATACATACCCCAAAACGGAACATCGCGACTTTGTAGGTTACTTAATTGAAACCTTTGTTTGCTACGTTTTTTGTACACCAGAACAAAAAAATACGACTGAATGAACGAAGTCCGTAAACAAACACCAATTTTATTCACTCTTTTAGGCCTAATGGGTTACACTTTGGCTTCGTAAGTTGCACGTAGAATTTCTAATCTCTAGAAGCCCGTTTGTGTGCCTCGCCTCAGCAATTATCCCAATACCGGCTTAGTCAGAGGCTAGGCCAAATCTCTATCAAGGACTCCCAAACATTCTCCAAACTTTCAAACAATTGAGATACGCATGTTGCAACGCAACTCTCTCTGTAATCATAAACGGCTCTCCAACGACACAGCAACAGCGCCCTCGGGCGTCGGAAGAAAGGGAGGGGCATATACTCGCCACCCAAAACGGACGGAAAATCCTCTTCTATCATGTCTATGTATGTGTGTAATTTCAATTTGACTCAACGATGAACACAAAAACATGAACTGTATACCATGTGTATATAAAGCAGGATTTTATACATAATTTTATTATCATAGATTGATTATTGGAACATTATACAAGTACATTTGAAACACAACAATATTTGAGATGCATGGCAAGCGGCATAGGTTAACCCTCCATCAGAAATATTCAATTATTTCCCAGAGTCATTGCCACACTCTCTGAAGCCCTGCAATAGACGGAACTTAAAGTTTGTGCAATAACATCTTTTATTGTAAATGTCACTACACCGTGTGGCTACTGGTCTTAACTATGAAACACTAGGAACGGCTGTAAATACTGCCTTCATTAAAATAGTTCATTACAAAATTTAACCCGAACATCAAAAACTATGATTTTACAGGAACAAATACATGTGTCAAATTTAAACAAGTCATTCACTTGTTCAGAGGAATGGTGATTTTTATATAATTCTAGCTAAATAAAAGTCATAGCTTCTTGTCTGGTAAAACTTAGGAAACTGAAGAAGGATAAGCGCTGTTGAATGTGCTACAATGTACATGTACATGTAAGACAAAATCAGACCGATGGAAAAAGCCACAAGCGAAAACAGGGCCAGGCTTAGCAGAATTTTACACTATAAACAAGGAAACGATAAAATATCTATACAAAATAATTTTGGTTGCAAAATGTTTGCGTGGTCATTCGGCGGAAAAAAATAATTAAATAGTGCAATCTTTTGGTCTTTCTTGTTCTCATTGAAATGCCATAAAACAAAACAGAAAGCGAAGGACAAGAAACAGCTCCTTGAAGGACATCCATTTGACTGCAATAATGAAAGGCTACGTAGCAAGGTTGGAAAGAAAGGAAGTAATGCTACATGTACACATGTGAACAGTAATTTTACACCTAACACATATGTACATGTATTGTAGATTTCTTTCCATTCAATTCAATCCTGGTTTGACGTGCATTAATTTTACAACCATCAGTGACAATCATCAGTGTGGTACCTGCACTCTTGCCTGGGAATATTCAATTCATTGTTTAATACTAAGACTTTGGGGTCCACCATGAGGTTTATTTTTATACAACACCTGAACAAATCTCCCCTCATCTGATTGGTGGGTCATCAATCAAGTGTGATTGTCTAATTGTATACTGAACGGTGTTACTGTTAAGTATGTCCCATAAACGTGACAACATATATCATAGAACTGCATGTTTAGTAAGCACAGTAGCAGCACTTTACACACACAGACAAAATTTCAGTCTTGCCTCAGATGGAGTAAACTTTGTGTCACACTTTTATGCTCAGCTGAGAAAGTAAAAATTGCTGGCTTCTACACAAGCATGACAAGGGACATTTATTCAGGTACTGCATGAAACAGATACATATACAAGAAATGAGAGTTGCACCTTTATGCGAGGGAAAGAAAAATTTCATTCAGCAACACATTCAATAAATTACTCTTACCATTCATATTTTTTCTACCTACCTGAGATAGAAATGGGCTTGTGAGGTGTTATAATGATAAATACCAACATGTACATGTACATACAGTGTACATGTACATCTATATCTCATTGCTTCGTGAAGTGGATGCATTGCACTGTTGTGAAAGTCCATGCCCGTGTTCAAAATAATTCAGGAGTAGAAGTCCATTTTTCTGGAATTTCAGCGGAAATCTTCAGCAGTGAACATGCCCTACGTTTGCAGAGGGAAAAAAGAAAGAAAACATTAAGAACTGCAAAGAAACGGCATCTGGAAACATGGTAGGTACATGTAAGTACATAAATAGGCATGAGGAATTTTTCGAAGTTTTCCACATTCCTTTTAATACTGACCCATTGTGCAGGTAAGTGTTAAGTGTTTAAAAATAAAAGCAGCAAGGGAGGTCTATGGCATTTATTTAAAATGAAATGATGGACCAACTCTTAAAAGGTTAACTTGTACAGCAGTTGCCCGTATAAAGTGGGCTGTTGAGACTTTTTGCTCTACATTCAAACTACAACAGACAATTGATATGCATCTTCATTTCCAATGTCGCATTTTCTCCAAACTGCTGCTGCCTGGGTTTGATTCCTGGCCCAATCCACATCAGGATTGGATTCTCAGAGCCTATTAGATTTTGTGGGTTCACCCAGAATATTCTTGTGGGATTTTCCTCCGCGCCTCTAAAACTCATTGTCTCTTCTCTGCAGGTTCTTTTGGGCATACAAGCTACAGTTCCAAGGATGCTTTAGAGGAATCCTTGGTTTTGATACCAGCAGTGTTTTTAGCTAGCGAGTCATGCAGCCGTGTTTTCCACGGCCAGTTTTGTGAAATGACGGCCCATTTTTTCAAGCACGGCCTGGCGTGCAAATCAAGCCATGCACTACTTAATTCGAGGCTTGTGTAATCTAGATGCCAAAAATGTGAAAATAAAATCTGAGCTAAAAGTCAGTCTTTTCCCATGCTTTTTCCCCCGTCAACCAAGTCCACAGTAGAAAATACGCTGCAGTAAAGTACATGATTGTACGCTGGGACTATAGTTCGGACGTTTGGTTCAAACATACAGTATCAACACCGGCAGGCGAGTTCCGTTACTTACGAATGATGAAGTACAGCACCATCTCTATCAACTTGTAACAAAATGAATACATGGAGCCATACTTGTTCACCAGCGATCGATCATACATGTAATCAACCTCATTTCCATGATGATTGTTAGTCGCCATATTGCGCCAAGTCTCGCTAGCGCTTGAGGTAATCTGTGGGGACGAGGTCGACATATAATCGTTTCGGGGCTTGCGCTGCGTGCTCACTATATCATCCAGAATGAAATGAAAAATAACAGATTTCTTCTCGAAGGCAAGGGCTGACCTTCATGTAATCTTTGTTATTGTCAATAATCAGCATAAAGCTTGTTTAGGTTCTTCTACCATAACAACGGAAAAATTGACGAACTCTTCCAATGCCATATCCAGAGTCATGCACAAGCGCGAGCACTTGGCCTGCCTGTGGTGTACGTGGGTGCGTGTACAATGTGCATGTACATGCACTATGCATGTACGACATGTTTTTCATCCACACTGAAGTCGAATCTTGTACTAAATTTGCTCGTTCTTAGCCAAGCTGCCGAAGAAAATATGCATGTAGGAATATTGGGATTCATTTTATATCATTATTTATTTTTCTTTGCTTATCACATAATAATCTGAATGTACTGTGTTGCAAACAAAAAGGTACAAAAACATGCGGTGTCAAGTACTGACCTGCATTACCTAGTACCTGTATACCATTTTTTAAAACAAAATACATGTAAAGTGGTTATGAGAAATTTGTTCAATGGTGCTTCTCATTGTTCGCTTCATTGTAGCAGGGCTGATTAATCCAATTTTAAAACAACACTTGCACACAATTTTACAATTTAATTTTTTTTTAAAAACTGGGGTTTTTTGGGTTCGAAAAGACAAAACTCTCATGAAAAAATGTCCAAAATTCATCAGAGACCACCACAGAGCATCTAAAATAGGCAGACCTTCCAGGGCCCTTACGCAGGCCCTGGATCCTGGCCGTAGGGGACTTCGCGCTACACGGTCATGTTACGTGCTTCAAGTTTGCACACAAATTTTGGACTCTAACAAGATTGCACTCCCTGTTTTTCATTTTGAACTCCGACTTTTCAAATCCTAGCTGAAACACTGATTACCAGAAATGTTAAATCATAGTAATAATAATAAAATTCTACGTGTTAAGCAAAGAAATCCTACCTTCGCCCTGCGCAGGATGGAGTCCTTGTTTGGGTCATAGGGGCTGTCCTTGGAGGGAATCTCTAAGACGGCAGGTATGGGGTCTGTGTGGTTGTCCAGCAGGTGCCTAATCAACTCGGCATAGTTCTGATTGATGAGGATGATGGCGATGTCTGACCGCGTCACGAAGCTCTTGAAACTCTCCTCAATTTCATGGACGCTTGTATCTATACAGAAAGATAACTTTTCCCTGTTTATTGAGACAGCTTTTCAGCATACATGTATCGCACATTGACTTCCCCAACATGTCCTTCCATTACTCCCACACATCAATCTCGCCCCCCTCCTCTTACCTCTTCATTACTCCATTGCCCCTCTTACAACTGCCCTTGATCATTAACAATACCCTTCCTTTGACTACCAATCCACTTTGTTGGACCCTTTTCCTCACTTCTACCCACCCCAAGCCATTTTGCAGTTCCTAAAAGTCTCTCAAATTTTCCAAGCTCCCCATAGTGCTCATTTACAAGAGCTTCCTTCTATCAACTACAGGTACCCCTCTTCTCAAATTACAATGTACCTCTCCAACCCCCCAAACCTCATCCTGCATCTCAACTGCTTCATTTTAACTGCCCCTTCCAACTAACCAGACTCTGGTCAAATAGACTTCCCAGAGTGGTGAACAAGGTTGCATAGGGCAAGCAACAGCTGAGAAAATGGGAGCCACTGTACACGTACATGTTTATTTATGCAGGGGTACAAGTAATCCCATGGAAAAATGCAACTGTGGAATCCCATGGTGGCTGGCAACGGAAACAGGGCTTCAATTGAACAGGGTTATGATCGTGGGCATCGTCTTGATTTTTTTCTAGGAGGGGAAGTACTCATCAGCAGCAAAATGAAAACCATTAATGGTCAGAGGGTGTCAATTTCAAAGTGATTTCAAACAAATTGCCGATTCGTGATTTTCATCCCATTTGATCCCTTCGTTCATTTGTCTCAACGCCTCCCTCCTGCCGCCCCACCCACGGTTAGGGTTATGCCACCCCTCAATCAGCGATCCCTTCTTCAAAAGCTCTCCTCTTTATACTGAACAACCAAGGTACCGGTACCCCCCCTCCCTACTTCCTCATTTAATAACAATCACCCACAAAATGGATCTGTTTACCTTTTTCAATAACTACAAAGTTGGGATGCCTCTTGTTATTCAACTCGCCAATGCCTCCAAGGAGAAATCCTGTGCAGGTATCCTGCAAAAATGAAAAGTGTTTTCATCCTTAACTCCAAGGCTAAAGCATTTTCTGCTAGAGCTCCATGACTAGACTGAGGGTTGAGGGTTACCCTGGTCACTGTGAGGGTTACCCTGATCAATGTTAGGGTTACCTTGATCAGTGTTAGGGTTACCCTGGGCGTTGTGAGGGTTACCCTGATCTCTGTGAGGATTACCCCAGTTAGTGTGATGCGAGGGCAACCCTGGTCAATGTGAGGGCTACCCTGATCACTGTGAAGGTTACCCCAGGGGGATTTGCGGGATCGGGCAGGTCATGTCATAAATTTGCTTGCTCGAATTGGATCAACAATTGCCAAAGATTTCTCAGAATCCACGATTACTGTTATTTAATTACATGTGTCTAAGGCCTACTGCATACATGCAGTCTTTTATTAGGCCAAAAAAATACTTGATGTAGTTGTGATGTGCATTTTTTTTTTAGGGTAATTTTGTGCTGATTGAATGGCATCATTGTGGGCAACAGCCTCCAAAATGCATGTATCTCAAAAAGAGATGAACACCTGTCTTAATCTATGTAAAAATTTCTACATACGGCAATTCACAAGAAAATTATGATCAATTCACACAATCACGACGGCAATCACGATGACAAACTGGCCAACATGTCCATATACCCCGCGGTAAGCGTGCATTATGCATCTAGACCAGCAGCGCTAAACCTTGTGCCATGAGCAGAACAACTTCAAATTACACTCATGAACACGGAAAATACATACATACATGTAAATAAGAGACCAAGTTCCGTGAATTAACTTGCAGAAAACCTCTTGCAGCATAACATTGGTGTCTTTCCGGCCTGCAGCCTTTTGCATTCACGACGTGTACGGCCAATGAAGAGTGTTTATGTACAGTACATTCAGTACATGTACAGTACAGACTGGTACTGGTTGCTGCATTTTCACCATGCATTCTTTTGCGTGGGTGCGGTGCGGCGGGAACCAGAGCAGCTTCATTTAATGCATAGAGTTTTACGCACAGGTTTTCACCACTGTGACAGCGCAAAGTATTATGGGATGATTTCATGTCTGTGCAAGTAAATGACAAGGGCCGGTAATTGATCAGCCCTGATGAATACCTTGGGTATAATTAACATAATTTTAACACAAAACTGACACCATAATCCCATATATTGTGTTAATATTTTAAAAGCTGAGTGTTATTCATATGTTGGTCAGACAATTTGTCCGAGCATCTTTGATTTTGTTCGAACAAACCATGGAGGTACAATAGGTGCTCGGAAAATGTCCGACCCTGGTGAGGGCTACCCTCTGTGAGATTTAGTTCAGTCCCTTGTATTGGCATTAATTGTTATCTTTATTGACATGGGAATCAATTACATGGTAAATTTCCACAAAACAAACAGCCCCAAACTAGGAAAAGTCCACCGTTCGTTGATATCCCCCATATGGGCCTTGCGTTACGTTAGTGCTCATTTTTGCATAAGGTTAAAAATATATTTGTGGGGTTAGGCATATCATTCCACATTCATAAATACAATAACAGTGTCACTGATAACTGGCCTACCTCGTCACCAATCACGGCGATAAGTTTTCCTTTTCCTGCGTGTGCCATTCTGTAACTTCAAGTGGAAGAAACTCATCTAATTCCTTAGGTTCCTTGCAGGTGTACTGACGGTATACACGTACAGTATATGTACTGTACATGTACATGTAGGCTACATACAGTAAACAGTGCAACGTCATGTGACTTCATGGCACGTTTAATACTGAATACACCATTAATGGTAAGGGTGAGGGATTATTCTTTCAAATTTTAAGTTGAGAAACAAATGCCAATTTCCGTTATCTTATAGATCAAAAAAATATTTCAAGATAATAGAAAAAATAATTTATTAATTAAAACCTTTGTTACAAAACTCGAAGAATGTAAATTTCATGGAGAATGTTTCCCTTCCCCCTCCAAGAAATGAAATGGTCATTTTTATATCTGAAAACCTTCTTAAAACCGCAAATTGATATAGTGATGTCGGCAGAGAACCAGACTAAATAGAAACCGGCTAAAAGATGAAAAAGATGTAGAGTGCTAGTGTGATGTGTGAAGAAGCGAACCTATTGTACATGTACATGAAACACAGGGAGAATTACACACGTACATGTACGTAACTTGCCATGACTAGGCCTATATATGTAATTTTTTAGGTCATTTTTATAATCCAGTTTGGGCTTTTGTTGAAAAGCTGTTTGCTCGTACTAAGCATGTTTTGTATTTTGACTCATTGGACAAGATAGTACTAGTACAAGGCTGGTACAACCGCACCGAGGCTAGTCGTTTATCTGGCCATCATGTTTCAGACATATGTCTGCTTAGTCATGTTAGTATCGCGCTCATGTGTCTTATGCCCCAACTATTTAGTATACTTGGGATAGTCCCAACTAGGCCGATATAGTTCTGCAGTTGGGCTGGCCCAACTTTGGTTGCCAATCTCTGTAGAACATTTCTCAACCTTCTCCAAATTTATGCAGCTCACTCCTGACATGTATGGCACTTAATGTAGATTATATTAAAAAAACTTATAAAAAGCCTATAAAAAGGCTTTTCTAAAAGCACAAGCCATGCAAGCTGATGATGTAAACATAATGGCCTTGGTGTGGCATATGCAAACACAGTCTGAACTTCAGTTGTAAGCCTTATCGCAAATACTGCATGGGTGATTTTACTCTATGGTAGAAGCCATTGTGGGAAGGAAAAAGAAGCAAAATCACCCATTCAGTATTTGCGATGAGGCTTATTCTGTACTATACATGTAGTTGGGTTAGTGCTAGTGGCTGTTAGTCTGAGTTACATTGTACCCCTCTTGTCACAACTGTCATGACTGTAGGGTCCAACTCCAACATCCACCCCGCATGGGAGTGGGCGGATGTCAGACTCCACAGTTCTAGGGGTACATGTAAGTTGCAGTCGCAGACTCCTCACTATGATGTCTAATACCCGCGGTGTGTCCACCTGTTAACCCTAATAGTCCTCAGTTCTCCAACAGGTGAAGGACTGAGGACTGTTAGGGTTAAAGAGCCGATTTTGTAGAGTCCAGTTACTCTGATCAGAGCTGTCCCAACTGTGCTGTGGAGTGTACTTAGTTATGTGGAAGGATTGGCATGATTGGATACAAAACTCATGAAAAAAAACACAATTACATGTAGATTAAAAAAATGTGAGAACTGGGTTGTTAAAAAGGTTTTTGTTATGGATCAATTGGTTCACTGGCAGTAATTCAATAATTGCAGCTTTGTTTGTAACTGACATCCCACTGATTTGGCTCCTTCCCCTCCCTTCCCCCTGTCTCCACAGTCTTTCTTGAAATCTGTCCCACTATGTTCCTTTTCTTAGTTTTATGTCTCAGTATGATTTCACAATACTCCTTGGCTGCCTTTGCCCAAAAATATATCAAAATTGGTGTTTTCCAATCAAAGTTGGACATGCCCATCTCTGTCGACACTTTTGGACATGCCCCAACTGTATTTTGAACACGGTTTGGGCAGTGGCATACATGTACATGTAGTTTTGCCTCTGAGAGGCGGAATGACAAGCTCAGTAAAATTGGGAGGCATGGATATGGTCAGGCAAGGTCTTCATGTCCTAGTATACGGGGTAAAATATGGACATAATAGGTTGCAAGACCAGGTTTTACTCAGACTTGAACTTAAATGGGGCTGAAGATGGTCAGCCATTGACGTGCTCCTCCCTCCCCAGTTGGAAATCCGTGCCTCAAGCTCCCTATTTGAAGTTTGGTTTTAGGATGCCTGGCAACATGCCCTATCATGCCTCGAATCCATACACTATTTGCACTGACCAGCATTAAGGTTGCGTTGTGACATGAGTGATGACCTTACTTGGGCCTCGGGATATGTCACATTCTTCTCCTGTTTTGGTGGCATGGCAAAAAATGTGTATGAATTGAATTTAAGAGATGAACATTGCAGAGTCTGATTAGCATGTCACTTCCTCACAAGATCTGTGAATGAATTCATTATAAAAAGTTGCAACTTGTCACACTGATGACAATGCATCATTTTATTGACCGTAATCTTGTTGATTGTTCCATATTTCAGAGATGTACAAGTAATAACCAACGGAGAAATACCGTATCATAGTTTGCGTGGTTGAGGTGCGATAATGCCTTTCATCGAGGGCATCGGAGATGAAGTCACAGTATTGGCATCAGTTCTCATTCTTGCAACCACTCTTCTGGTCGCCTGGCTCTCAACGTCTGTCTCAGACAGGCCTGGATTGCGGACTGTCCTCGGAAGCAGATTCAGCAGTGCCAGAGAGGAGGAGCACTCTAGAGAGGCAGAGGCCAGAATCGAGGAAGTCGATGTGCTCAGTAACCAGCGGACTGATGGCACAGAAAATACAAGGTTAGAGCGTGACAGCTCACCAACAACGGACACAGTTGAAGATGCTTCACAGAGTTCAAGACAACCAGCAGAGAGCACTGAAACTGAAGCTCTGTCCAGTGAATTTAGGACAGGTCTTGAGGAAATTGACTCTGAAAGAACTAAACAAAGTTCGCTAAGTCAAGAAGATGCCACGGTCACGGAAACTTCACCTGCAAGTGTTGTCAGAAACAGGCTAACTGGGGAAACGTGCACGTATCCCACATCCTCAGAAAACACTGACAGCCGACGTATTCCCACCAGTACTACTAGTCCTGCACAGAAGGATGGCAACCAATCAGGAGATGCAACACAGACTATCACCGATGAGGGTGCCCAATCAGATCCATTGTTAGAGCAGAGCCCCAGAAATAGGCCAGATGCTGACCAATCAGGGGAACAGTCACAAATTGATGGTCAGGGGCAAGCTGCAGAGGGCACCATCTGCATCCGTATAAAGTATTTGACAGACCAAGAGAGGGTAGTTTATGGAGATCCTGCTGAGACTCTTGGTAGATTCAGGCAGTTAGTATTAAGTTTACTCACGTCATGAAATAATTTGCTTTTAGAATGCAATTTTGTAACAACACAAAGAAATAGTCCCCATTTTTATTTCATTCATTTCCACATTCCAGTGTACTCAAACTTTAAAAGAAATGATCGGATATTTGATAATTGATTAAATATTCAACTACTGCATCTGAATAATCAGTAAAACCGTACTTGGTTTAAATACAGCGGAATACTTATGCTCAGCAATATCATCAAAATTTGCCCTTTTTGTAACCGTTTTTAGAAATATGTATGTGTTTACTTCATGTTTTCATGGGAATTATTATTATTATTGAAGTACAACTTAAATATTCATTGCAAAGGAAGGTCAAATATTCAGATTTTTAGGTTGTTTAAATAATCAACCCAGCCTTAAAACCAAAACATCTCCTCACTTTTTTGTTCTGATGTGGGATGCAAATTTCCAAAAGATATATAACTACTGGATATGTTTTGCTGTAATGCATAGGCGGGCATTCTCTGAAGAGATCAGCTCTGGACAGACGGTGCGACTCATCTTCAATGGCCAGCTCCTTCAAGATGACGATTCCACCCTGGCAGCCCTCAACCTGTCCCAGAACTGCGTCATCCACTGTCTCCTCTCTCAAAGCACGATGTTGTCCAGTGCCCGGCTGGACGTTCAGGACGGGGACGTAGATCTGGGACGCTACATGATTCCGCTCTTCACCTGCATCCTGGGTTTCGTCTGGTACCTGCGCTGGCAGTACAGATACATGTTCAACGCCACGTCCACTCTGTCCCTGGTGGGAGTCACCACACTGTTTGTTTTAGCTGTTCTTGCCAGTTGGCGAGGTTGAGTAGGCCATATTCGAGACAGAGGGTGTTGTTTGTAAAGAACACAAGTGTACAGCAGTTTTAACATGTATTTATTTGATTGAAAATGTACACTAACCCATTCAAATGGGCAGTAAGTGGCCCCTACTTTTCGACGGGGGAATGGCCCCTCTCCCCATTTTACAGACTTGTCCTATAATGGGATGGGGCTTAATAGATGGTCTCACAATCCCCCCCCCACTAAGAAAGTTATTCCACGGCTGTTGGCCATGGCCCCCCAAAAAGAGGCATATGTTTTTTGGGGGGTGAAGTAGCACGTTTTTCCACTTTCTTCTCAGATTAGTTTTAAATTATTTAAAGAAATTTTCACCCCCCCCCCAAAAAAAAACTGTGCCCTCAAAAATTGGGCTCTGAACAGAAGCATGACAGTGCAACCAAAAGGAGAACGGTTTTGCATGCTTTTCCAAAAGATAGGTGCATCCTTATAATGTGCGTTGTTCTTGTGGGCTGTGGGCGGAGCAACAATGAATGAATCTATTTCCATGCGACAAACGGGGGTCTGGTAAGATTTGAAGGTTTGCACTGTGAAGATAGCAATAGTGACGTGATTTGCGGAGACACCACGTGATCTGTCTCTTCCGTGAGCAGTTGTGGTTCTGATATATGGGTCTAAGTTCACGTTACACCTTCAGAGTTCCACTGGGCAGTGGTCGTTTAATTTCGGAACAACTCCTTTCATTTCTGGTGCAGTAAACACCATTCACATTGAGACCGCAGCTGTACACAAGTGTGATCACAGTCACATGCAGTCTTACATCATCTGCACAATGTGAAGTCGAAATGGTGTGTCCTTGAGATTTTTCCCTTTCCTGCAATTCACAACTCAACCTTGGCAAGGGAAAGTGACATTCAGAGTGTGCCATAAGGATGTTCACATGGCATGTGAAACCTACTCTGCTGCTGAACCAACCATATCAGAAATGGTTCCGGTATTTCTGGGTAAAGTGTTTGGCTGTGTGCTGTGGCAGTGTGCAACACAGATTTCATAGTACTAGGAATAAGGGTTGTATAAAGAGAGAGTAGCACCAGTTTCAAATTTTGGAAACAAAATGGCTGTTCATCATTATGTGCAGTAGAGCATGCAGCTATTGTATATCAACTGTCCGTGTGCACTGGTGCACATGCATACATGACATGTACATGTACCTGCCAGCTTGTTTCCCACGATGGTGACACTCATGTCGCAGCTCTCTCTATACATGGCTCTGGTAGTGGCCACCCACATGGGGCACCTACATGTACATATTATTACCAAGTGACTAGTGCACTGCAGGCTTCTTGGGCTTTCTACTAACGTAATAATCCAGTATCATTTGTATTACAAATACGGTACCATACATGGAAGTCATTTATTTCCTGATATTATCAGGAAATAAATGACTACAAAAGGATCCATGCAATGAATTTCTCTCTTTAGATACTTTTGTGCTTCTTTATACTGTTTTCTTCTTCAATGTATGGAAACTGTTTGACATCCTTTTGGGGTTAAGTTCATTAAGAGGGGCACCTTTTCAAAACATATGGAATTATCCAATTTGAGGGTGCAGTGGCGGTGATATTGATCAGGAAAGGCACTGCTCAGTTTAAACATTCAGTATTTCTGCTGAAATGTGAATCCAACATATGCTCATAGTAATTAGCTCATAGAAAACAATTTTGAGAAAGGGTTACGTGATACACTACGTGTACAACGTGTAGCTCTATATTGCCATGGACTTGCACAAGAAATCCTCAAAGAAAAGGAAATTTGTAGAACTCAAAAATTCTCGCAGATATTTGTGCACAAAATCAATGCATTAACATTGGTACATCTACCCAGGATGACATCACAGTTTTCCTCATGAATATGGAAATTCAGAGCAAAATAAGAAAAAAGGTAGCAAAATACCTGTTGAACAAAAGAATTGGAAAACAAGGCTAATTGAAACCCACATGTTTAAAGTGCTGTAGTATACATATTATATTGCATGACCCTTAAACACATTGACTGCTGCGCATAATTCCAAAGGGGCGTTCTCATTTGCCAAGCGTTGGCCGCATGCGCTCATAGTTAATAAATAGGTACACCATTCTTTTTGAACACGAGCACGTCCTCGACGCTGCCAGCAGTGTATTTGTTGTTACTCGGCGATGCCAGTGTATTCAATTTACATTACAATGCTTTTCACTTCCTACAAATATATTTGTAGTGGCAGGATCCGGTACACCTGTTGCTACGAGTATACTCTCAATGTTAAATCACAAAGCAATAGTACAGTTAGAGCTTTGGAGGGACTAATAAGCTGGTTGGCTTTTGGTACAGTAGAGCATGGACTACAGGGTTTAAGTCAGTAAGGTTTGCAGTCTGCAATCATCAATGTTTCATTTTGTTTGTCAATCCCATGTTAGTTTATCTGATCACTTCACAGCATATCATTTCAGTACTTGTAACTCTCATTTTAAAATTTCTCTTGTATCCTAGGCTTTGTTTCTGTGGCTGAGGCCAGGTTTGGATTGATTTTTTAAACCTGTCTTGGTTAAGTTTTAACCTCTTGAAGTCTTCTTTTTTAAAAAAAAAATTTTAATCAAGATGATCTATTAGTTTTTAGAAAAACCACACTGTTCTATGTTTGAGAGTGTACATGTATTCAGTGATAAAAATGTCTTGAATTAATGCCATTCTATTTCTTTTTGGTGGCGGAATGTTGATAATTTGACATGAAGATGTGGCCGTTGTACCTGCATTTATATTATCTGAAGGGAATTCAGTTGTTTCTACATGATAAAAAAAATTTAATTCCAATATTTCTTAGCATGTGTATTTGTGAAAACAATACCTCCATTAGCATGTTTTGGCAATAGATTTTATCAGCACCATTTAATCATTTCAGTACCATTAGTTGTAATCACGATTTATTTTTAGCCTCACACCACACACCGACTGCAATGAAAGGATGCCAACAGGAAACAGGAAAAGTATGGTAAATTGAGATTATGAAAATTGAGTTCATATTTAATAGGCACAATGTGCTACATAACATACTACACAGTCAAGCAAAATTATGCAACTTATGCTACTGTTGTCCATACTAACTGCACTGTTGATTAATTACATGCAAGACGTACCACGATTATCTGACTTGTACATGTATACGGCAAATAAATTGTTTCAACAGGAAGAAAACTCATTGGAAGAACAGCTGGTGAATGACTTTGCATTAATCCACAAATTTCTATAGGCAAGATCTGAAGGTTGGACAATCCCTGGAGGACATGAACACCTGTTAAGACTTTAATGCAAGATCAAATGACAATTCCATTTCCTCAAACATGAAATGGAGCACAACATACTATTAGAAAAATCCTTGTCACGTAAACCGGCCGAGTGATAACGAAGATTTACAATTACACTGCAGTTTTATTATGAAGTCCCACAAGGCATGTTCAAGAAAAATATAACACATCTTCCTCTGGTTATAACCCTTTTGGGGACACAGTAACCTTACAAGGTGAAACAGAAAAACATCACAGCTGAAGCAAAGTTGTAAAGTTTAAAATTCATCGAGTAACTTAATTTCCAACAGCATACTTTTCTGAGTATAAGGGCTTGATATTTAAAATGCTTTGAGCTTTGCAGTCATCTTTAATACACCGCATGTACATACAGGCTACAGGTGTTAAATGTCTTACATCTGTGGTGCAATGTTATTCAGAAAGATACAATGTACTTGTAAAAGAAGTGATGTTTTTCCAAAGCATTGAAGGCAAATGACCATAGGTAGCATGCCATTCCCACATGTATTAACTATCTAGTTAATGGTACTGACCTCAACTCAAATCTTTAGGCTCTTGTGATATAATGGATAGGTTTACCAACTCAGGAGCTACATGTACAGGGGACTCCCAAAGAGATTTTTTTTATTGTCACAGTGGTGTTTGAAGGAGGTACACAAGGCTTTTGCCACATGCTGGCACATTGACAAAAGTGATGTATTACGCCCCAAAATAACAACCCAAACCCAGTTGAGCAATGCGGACGGCATGACATCTTGGCTGGTGACCTCTGTGTGTGTGTGCTTGCTTAGTGGTTCTTCTGGCAGGCACAAACAAAAGAAAGCTTCTTGAACCTACGTGTATTTTGCTTTAAAGTTGTTAGTCATTGTGATTCAGGAAGGTGCATCTTACACCTGGGATGCATTCTACGTGTCATTTTTCCAGCGGGGTGCGCCAAGCATAGCAAATGGGAGGTTTAACATTTTGTCGCTGTATGAGGACGGATGCATGTGTATGTGTAGGGAAATCACAAATACAACACATCATTCTTAGACAAGCAAACTGTTCTCATTAGACCAACAGGGGAAGGAATAACAAATACTTCTGAAGATCTTTGAGCTCCTGTCCCAATCAGTGGTTTGTCACTTTGATCACATCCCTCTACCTGTACGTCCTGGTTGTTCGCCTGGCTCCACTCCCCCCCCCAAGAGTAAAGACAACTACAAATTTCTCATTAAAAGCGTTAATGCACGTAGTTTGTTTTGCTCTATATTCACAAAAAAAAGCGATATTATGTACATGTTGCTGGAAACGTCGTGTGGAAGTTTACTTCAGCTTTTCTACACTACACGTAAACTACATTTGTTTTTCCAAAGAACATGCATTTTTAACTTCATTGGTATTTTTAGAAAACGCTAACTGGTGAAAGGCGCGTCAAAAATGCGCAATCCAAGCAACTCCTTATTGCTGTTGATATTCAAACAAGGTATGGTTTGCAGATGATGCAGTTAGCCTAAGTAACGAAGCCTTGATTTCTAACCAGCATTAGTGAGGAAACGATAGATTCTACTCTACTTTTAATCATGCATTTCTTCTGCCTTCTCTTAATATTGTTAATAATCATGTAGGGGAAATATACACCAACTTAACTGAAAGAAAAATGTGTCTTTTATAAAGCTATCATTAGTAACAAAAGCATCAAAACAATTACACTTCCCTCTTCTTGCGGTATGTTAATATATGCAATCATCACATTTATGCAACAACAAAAGCTTCCATGCTTTTTATCCATAATTCATAGGTTTAAACTGTTAAGAAAATACAACTTTTTGTTCTTTTAGTAACAGACCAAAAAATTTCGAGTCCATGTACTACAGTCTGACAAATTTTCTTATTAACATTTCATGCAAAGTGCATTTGCTGTTCAACGTGGATTTTTATGAGCTTCATGAACTACTCAGCGGCCATTCTAGAAATGATCCAGGATGTGAATTAGATTGAACTGTTCCATGGAATCTGACATGCAGTTCTCGTGCAGCATAGAAAATGGCTTCTTTTTTTTTTTTACACGTTATCAATTTAAGCCTCCTAAGTTTAGCACCATAACAACGGCCAAACAACACAGGCTGCACATCCATACAAAGTGGGCCAAAATCATTCCTTCTTCACTTTGACAACTTTTCCTTGAAAGCAAGAGTATGTTTTATTAATTATGTCTCCTTCGACCCAATCTGCCGTGCATACAACACTTTTTTGGACAGGGGAACAAAAGCACTGCATGCACGCACTCAAAAGTGAAGTCTAGACACATGACCAGGCCATCTAGACTTTCATCAGCAAGAAGTTCAATAGCTGGAAGTTCAATTGGAAATTTGACTCCACAATCTGGCTGAAGGCACACAAAAGGCCTTCCTGCTGATAAAAGTTGTACAACCCACTGTACATGTAGACAATTTCAAGTGACGGATGGATCGAGGGTTATGCTCTTTTGGACAGTGGGAGGTTATAACTAATTTCAAAGGTCAGGGGGCAACCCAAAGGCTCACTCTAAAAACTGCTATTCAAAAGTTATTTTGGAAAGCTAGGGGAAAAAAAATGGTGACTGTTGTGGTATTGTTCAATATTGTTACTGGTCATTGCCTCATCCACACTGACAGTGTTACATATAAAGTGTACAACCTGCATTGGTAATGGAAACAGAAAAAGAAGAAATATTGGGAACGTGCAAACGAGGTCAGCCCTTATTAATGTGACTATGTCAACCCTCAAGCAACTAACACGTTTGAGCTAGTGACATGGACTTGGTCTCAAATGACCTTGCTGTGTTTGCAACACTGAATTTGGCTCACTGGACAGAGGAGCAAGCTGTAGGTACATGTATACCATTGCAACGGTCAACAATTTTTCAACTGGTCACCAAGGAAGCAAAAAACCGGATGCCACGTATTGAGCATATGATGCAGGTGGTGTTGCAGTGCATGGCAAGCCCTTCTAGCAGGCCTCGACGTAGTTGGACGGCAGCATCCCATGCTGTCCTGTCCTCTCCACCATGCCTTCCATCCAGCCGTCATCGATGACGGTCACATTGACAATCTTGTCTCCCTCCATGAAAGACACCTCGTCGTCGTCAGCAGCCGTGTAGTCGTACAAAGCCATGTATCTCGGACCCTGCCAGTGGGGAGGTGAAATTGAAGTTCCTTGTGAATGTTTGTGATGATTTTGGTGTTGATTTTTTAAACAAGAGCCCTCTGAGGTACACATACACAACACCACAGGGGGCCAGAGCATGCTCTTTCTGAACTAAAGAGTGCCTAAGTGAAAACATCACAGCAGAGTTATGAGTGCAAAGGCATTAGCACCGGAACCAGTGTATGAACCAAACTCCATTTGTTTGCACCACACTTCCGAGTTCAAATGACATCACACTTCGGTACTCCACCGGTACAAGCAACTCCATTGAGCCAAGGCTCAATCATTAATAATCGAGTCACCATCATGAGTCTCCAACTCTGTCATCATTATCCAATTTGAAAAGAAAAAGATTCACAAAGAAAGGACATTAAAAACAGGTGCACCTGCGCATGTGAAACAGCAGTCGGACTTGAGGATCAGCGTAAGAGAGAAAATTGGACAGCCTGTCAAGATGTTGACAATGCCTGTCCTGCAAAGCATTACCCGCATGTGCTTTTGCTGGGTTATTGGCATGCTTTGTGTCGTGAGCAGATTTGTACTTACAGATGCTGCCGGAGGTGCTTGGGCTGCTGGTTGTGGTGGAGGCTCATAACCGCCCGAGGGTTGAACTAAAGAGGACAAGAAAATGAAACAGCCAAAGTTTCTAACATTGTTCTAAAATCCAGGTGTCATCTTACCCAAGGTTATACCAAGGTGGGTGTGGGTTTGTGCGTGTGTGCATGTTTACTGGAATAAGATATTCAAAATTGCCCAGCCAAGATTAACCATGAGGTTTGGAGAAACATGATTGTCAAAATAGACATGAGGATTCCAGTTGTTGAAACAAAGGAATCCTGTCGCTGTCTGCTTCTGTGACTTCAAAGGGGGAGGGGGCCACATTATGCAGAGAAGCAAAATCCAAAGGCTAGACTGGTGAGACGGTGTGGGGTTCCACTGTTAATCTTCCTCATGTCCACCTCATACACATACATGTATTAGTCATGACAGTCGGCACAATACACCGGTGTAGTCCTCCAACCTTGTATTTCAACTGTATCTGAGACAGGACAACTACTGCTACAGTTTGCTGTTACAAAATCTTACCATCTAACATGTCTAAGGGTTACTAGTGAGATGCAGCTAAGTTACAGTACATGTATTTGACATTTGGTGGGCTGGGGTACTTCATATATGTATACATGTATTTATTCATTTCCAAACTTGCCGGTACAATGACAGTCGTTTACTACTACGTGTAGTTATTACAAGCCTAC
>NW_019091396.1:554210-569593 GCF_001949145.1 Acanthaster planci
ATGTACATGTATTTAAAGGCTATGTACATGTACATGTATTTAAAGGCTATGTACATGCACATGTGGATGCACACGCATATTTACAAGGGTACACACAAACTTGTACATATGCATGCATTTGATCTTCATAAAAATTCAAATGTTGTGAAGAGGGCTGACATTTCACTTGAAAAATATCTGGACCCTAATTCAAGTGGCTGTTACAGGAGAGAAAAACTACAAGACTGCTGCTGGACATGCTGAGAGAATTCAAAAATTATGTCTATTGTGAGTCTAGCTCATCACACAAATTGAACAGATAACACCAACACTGGACGCGCCTTGGAGTTGCAGGAAAGATCCCTTTTGTGCTGTAAACTTTTTAGAAGGTACATGTACATCAATGCTGTTCAGCAGAATAAATGCTGGCCAAAAAATACCAGACCATTGGGCTTTTATGGTTATGGCCTGTGCAAGACCAGCACCAAATTCAATGGCTGCAGTACAACCCTGTTTAATCAAACACTTATTTGCGCTGTGCAAGTACCGTAGTTGTGCTACTGGGAGAGCCTTTTTGTATCAGGAACTTGAAGTCGGCACAATGGTTTTGTTTTCAGTGACTCAATTTTTTTTTCCTTGGCCTACATGTACAAAACTGAAATCACTGAGTCATTTCAGTCAAAAGCACAAATCATGCAACAAATGACTCAACATGGCCTCTCTGATACAGTTCAGAGACCATGTCACCTCTAACCATGGCCACAGAAATGTACATGTCTCAAAGTGAAAGAAACAGAAACTGCATACATAAGGGACTTGCAACTGTCATTAAGAACTGTCCCAAAGTTGAAGACTACCGGTACATGTAGGTCACCCTCTAGAGATTTTAACAGAAAGATGACCCATATTCCAGACTGCACAAACTTGGTGAGCAAAAATACAGAGAGGCTGAATCAGACAGAAAAGGCTGGGCAATATAAAGCATGCAGTATGTGTGTATTTTATGCTCTGATCTTGGAAATACTAGGGTATTAACTACATATATGGCAGCAGATGCGTCTCTTACACCGAGTGCACAGACAGGAACATGACTGATGGCAAAAGCAAGTTTTCATCAGCACCTGTAAAATGTATCAATTTACCCCGGTATTAATCAAAATTGTACTGCAAAATCTTTGAGGAAATCTACTGATATCCATTCCGTATATTGACCGTCGAGATCGAGGGGCCATTTGTGAGTGCAAACTTTCCTCATGCACATGGTGGAATCTCAGCAGCATTTATTACATGTGCAGCTTTTTTTCACCTTTTGCATATTTTTTTTCACCTTTTCCATATATGTTTTACATTAATGACACATTTCTGGCTTGATATCACTCCCAAAATTACTACAAACGACGCTGCGCTAAATGAGGTGGCAGCCATGTTAGGACCACAAAATGTACAGGTACCTTTATATACACGTACATGGGGTCTGATCATGTTACATGTAGTCCAAAGAATGTGCAAATAACGGCGCTAACCTTACATACCTAGTGGGGACTTGTGAACAAAAGATGTCCACACAGAGCAGGAAGACGTTCTGTGGACCTACCTACACATTTCCACAGGACGTTTCCGCTTCTCAGAAAAAGAAGGTTAGAGGCATTTGGGGGTAGGGGTCATCCGTCGTAAAAGGAAGAGGAATAGTCAAGGAAACCTTGTACAAAAAGCCAGCTGAAAATCGTGTTCCCAGTTCCCAAAAAACAAGTATTTTCACCGAGTTTTCTTAACTGCACGAAAAGAACGTCCACACTAGGTATGTAAGGTAAGTGTGGGTTGACTAGCGACTGTGATGGATGTGCTCACTTCTGTTACTCAGATTTCTAGCTTATGTCAGCTGAGTTGTGAGGGCATCAAGATTTTTTTCAGGAATTTGAGTCTATAAAGTTGAACAAGTGCATACACGTAAATTTATACAACTAGCACATGGATATAAAATGAACGCTGTAATGTAATGAGTAGCACTGGACAACACGCACAGCAACTACATGTAATTATTCTTAGAGTTGTCTCGGTTGACTGGCCATGTGTGCATTGCAGTATCGAGTGACAATTTTAAGGTGCAATACACTCAGTAGAAAATCAAATGTGTGACTGCTGGAAGAAATCCTGCACGTTTGTGTGTATTGCAGTGAAGTTTCCCAATGCCTCTCGGGTACAGGTACTGAACATGTACAAATGTGTATGTGCCCTGACAAATGCTCCAATTAAATACAATACACCTGGGTGTTAATGTCCATGTACACGTATAAACATCATTCAAGAAAAGGTCCTCTTACATGTATATGTACATCCCAAATCTGTAGTTTACCCAATACCGAGTGAAGCAAAATGATTTTGTTGAATAATTCATGATCCATGACTATTAATACTTGAATAGTAACTAGGCCACAGATAAAAGCATCCCGGAAGGGGAAGGTGGAGCTGGCTGCCATATTTAGGAGGCAACTATTTGGCCTTTTGATATGATACCATTCCCCACATTCCATTAATTATTCCCTTCAGCAAAATTTGGCAGGTTTACTGACAAGTGTACTGGTACTATCCCACTGCAATATTCTCCATTCGATGGACAGCTTGAAAATGTGTGTTTGTTTCAAAACTAAGGAATACACTGTACAAATATCTAGGCTTTTTCAGGGCTTCATTTGTTCTTTCCTTATGTCCAGCTTCTTGTGCATGTACACTGTACAATCTAAGCACTGCCACAAATTAAAGAGTATATATATGAAATACATGTACCTTCAAGGTTGTTACTTATGGCTATGATAGCATTTACAATTGAGCAAGTCTGTCAGATATGGTCTGAGACTTTACAAATGTCCATGTCTTAGTGGGATGAAGGTCTAGTGCAGTTACATGAATGGTATATACTGCCACACGAGCAATATTTCCCAGATTAGTACATGTACATGCATATTTTGAATTTTTTCATGAGTGCAATATACATGTACATGTACTAATAAATAATATAATAAGACTAGTTTTATGAGGAAATAGATTCAATTTTTTTCCCACTGCACTTATGTGAAATTTCTTTTCATGCAAACTGAATAACATGTACATGTAACCCCTGCATCACCTGAAATTCCTTCTGTATATAACTTGATATACATATGCTTATTCAATGCTGACACAAGTCAGAATGTATGTGTACATTAGGCTGCACCAGGAGGAAACTAAAGGGTTTATGGGAGCACTGGTACAAGTATGTTGGCTTTCAATCAGACTGTCAGAAGTGGACAGAAATTTTCCTTGTACTTTTTTTTTTTTTTACTAAAAACTGCAATTAAAATCGAAACAGAAAATGAATACATGATGCAAAGAAGAGGCTTTCAATTGGTGAACTACCAATTTGGTTATGGTCAGCCTTCTTGACCGTATCTGTCAGCATACTTCTTTGTGGCTTTAACGTTTGCTTACACTCAATAATGTTGGGAGACCATACTTTGTCTTTGAGCTCATGAAAACGCTGCGATATTCTGAGACAGCCCTGAGGATGATTACTTTTAACATGTCCATGTTTAGCATCCAAGACTTGTGAGCTATGTGTTTACAGTTTACAATTTAGAGTGTGCTTGAATGCCATCACGTACATTGAGGGCCTACGGTCTATTTATCTGACCAATCCCCCCACAACAGCATCTGGTATGAGCACACATGCATCTGTGTTGATGCATCTTTCATTTAAGCTTTATACCAGTCTGTCAGAGAGGTGAAAACTACATATGTTCATGTACACTCTAGGTCTTCAAGATGACTTTTGGATCTAAGAGAAAATGGCGTTAATATTCACTAAGTTAAAGAGATCCCATGTAACGGGCTGGCCTTAACAGAACGCTGCTTTGTGTACTGTACAACGGACAAAAATACAGAGATATTGCATGGAGGAATGTGCCAAGTATTTGGCTATGTCATCACCTTAAAATAAAAATTGAACTAGCGGAAAAACTGGACTGTCTTGTCGAGTGAATTGCAGCCCTTAGTGCCTGTGGTAAGGCACTTCATTTTATGCGCACCTCAGGACAATTAAAATTTCATACAGCTATAAGTATTTTCCACATGCATGTACGTGGTACGTCAGCATGTTTGGATGTTAATTTTTCTAGAGGTGCATTTACGCATAACCATATGGTTATGGATAATGACCTGGCCGAAATTGAAGCACACAAACTGGGGACTCACTACATGTAAAGTGCATGGTGCCTTGTTCAGCACTAGGCCTACTGTAAACACTTGTCATTTCTGCCTTGAATTTTCCTGCATCCTTCTAAATTCTCCATTGTAAAGCGACCCAATAGCAGGGCAAGGTATTTTTAAAAAACCATTCCAAAGCCCCAAGCAACAAGTACAAAATTACATTGTAAAGTTGAACATTTATCGTAGCAGCAGGGCTACCGAATCCTCCAAAGTCTTTGAAAGCATCCCTTACATACTGTCGTGCATTTCGAAGAGCCTAAAATGAGGACAGAAGGGGTGATGTTAAAGAGATCATGGAAGGGGCGTGCATTAAGGTCACAAATCGAACAGGAAAAGGCAGTTTCAAAATCTGACACACAGACATCCAACTGCGACGGGGAGGGGAAATCCAACGTTTGTGTATTTTTTCTCTGCTTTCCTCGTATCGCCTATCATATTTCAATAATCGTACACGTACATGTAATGTGAATACATATTTGTAGGACCGTTCTAAGAACTAGCACAGTAACTCTTGTCCCTGGGAACAACACTCAACTATCCATATGGCGACATTTGACAGATCAGCCCAGTAGACAATCAGGAGTTTGGACAGGGAGGCGACTCATTTCCTGAAGCAATGATAAACATGTACATCTACATGTAGCAACGAATAAAGTTTGAAGAGGAAATTTCTAGGTCATGAGTGACTATTTTTTTCACCTGTCATCACCCACTCCCTGTCATACATGTATATATGTATGTAAATGCTAATACACAACGATGTGTACACCCCCCCCAAAAAATATAAAATTTTTGCAGTTTTGCATTTGCAGTATCCTTTGAAAGTTTGATCCGAAATACAAAACTGCAAAACCTGTCCTGCTTATCTGTAAACTTGGAAAATTCCTGGCACCAAACAACTACAGGGTACAAAAATAATAAACCACTATTTGGCCTACAGCTGCTGCAAAACACTTGTTATGGATAAGTCTCAAGAAGTAAATAAAAATATTTTATAATTTAATGCAAAAAACACCTGCTCCACTAGTCCACTCATACATGTACATTTAGTACTGATCAAACTGCATGCCACCTTTTGGCAGCCAGTTGAATGGCAAGATAACAGTATGGAATGTTCAAAATATGAGTATTTCACAAAAACAATTCAGAGATTGTGCGGCCTACATGTAGGTTGAACCTTTATGATTTATGATTTTTTTATTGGATACTTTTCAATCGGTGTCCATAAAGGGTAGGGTAGTCAATTACAACCCTTCTAATGTTGCCATGCACAGCACTACGAATGCGCTCAAGTCTTTTTATAAACTACGGTACTTCCCAGGGAGCTGTATGATATTGTCAACATTGACATTCTCCCAGTATTTGACCCCGCGATCCCTGCATATTTCTATGCCACACATTCAGTCATGGTCTGCAGCGTGCCGTTAAGTCTACTGTTCAGCTTGTTATATACATCCACGTACGTACGCTCAATGCAGGAAATTCATCACACGCACATCAATAGCTTATTTTCTACACATGTATGGGTACAATGCAACAGAGCAACATTTACATTTTACAGCAGACAAAATCACTACGGTTGGGTACCTACAATGTCCGTTGACACATTTAAGTTAAATTTTATTAGTTTGGTTGTAATTGGTATTATTAAAACCTGATAAGTGAGGGAATGAGGGGTGCCGGGACACAAGCCGATAATAGCAAGTACTTTCAACGGGTCATTAAGGTCACTTTCCACGTGAAAATACATACATATCGAAAAAAACTGAGGACGGGGAAATAGCTTTCCAACCATGATCTGGATTAATGAACTTTTCAAAATGAAACCTGTGAATGTGAACTTTAATAAACCATGCATAACAAAACTTAGAACTTAGTTGAGAAAACGCTGCTTTCCTGGACTGAAGGAAAGTGGCAGAATTACAATCAGGGTACTTACTGTACATTTCCATTTAAACAAGCCACATACACACACGAGTCATCAATTTTGATTCAACAACAGCTCCTGGGCTTCTAACAGACTGGAATTCTCCAAGCATTTTTTTTTTCTAGTCTGTGCGAACTTTCAACAGAATGGCTGTGGGGCAGATTCTCTGTTACACAGTGTAGGCATGTCATAGTCAACAGGAGAGTACTTGATGTAAATTCAGTGTTCAAGGGGGTTGGGAAAACCCACAAACAGCACAGTAGATCAGTAACAGTCCGCATGGAGGCGAGACAGAGTAAACTACCCATTGGGCTTGAAACCATATCGTAAGAAGTATACATGTAGTCAGCCGGGTCTGTTCAAATATTCAAATATTCAACCTTCCATTCAACTGAATATTGAAGAAGTCGATAAAACCAAATTCAGTCATTCCGTTTCCAAACAGGGATTCTGTCACCTTATACAGAAGGATGGGAGTCCAACTGATGTTTGATCATGATTGGAAATTTTCGACAACAAATTTATATAAGCCTGGAGGGAAGAAAAACGTTACTGTTAGGCTTCAGCTGCTTTTTAAGTTTACTCAAAATGCCTTGAAATACAGGAAGGCTTCTTGAAAGCTATTTTGTAACCAAATGATTGAGTTTTTCCCTTCTGATTTCATTGATTTTCCCCAGGGTAGGCCTATTTGATTTTGTAAATGTACATGTAACTGAATATTTGATAATCAAGAGAATATTTAGTCAGGACACAATGTACACGTACATGAAGCCTTCCTTTTTCTGTTTGAGTGTTTTCCTTCTATGAACAAACAACCCGGAAATACTAATTTCATTTGTTGTTGGTTAAGTTAGCTGTCATACAGGTACATGTATATCACTAATGAACGTGAGAACTTAAGCTGAAAATATGAACTGATATTTCTGTATAGAACTCATAATGCTTCCTTGGGATATGAAAGTCCTGTGCAGATAAAGGAAAAGTGCAGAGGTGCATCGTGGGATACAAGGTTTTAGATACGGTATGTACATGTACGACATAATCGACTAATACTCACTGAAGTAAGACACACCCCTTCAAACTACACATGCATACATGTACGTATAAAAACCAGAGAAAGCTACAGCATGCTCATCCATGCACACCAAAAATCACAAATGAATTCTTTCACCAATTAAAACCACATACAGGTACATGTACTCTACATTTATCATGAGACTGTCATACACGTACAAATGCACTACCTCTAGATATCAGTATAAGCCGAGTCAGAGACTAGATTTCAGCTACGTAACGAGAACGTGTCTGGTTCCATATGAAACAAACAACTCCAGTACAATTCAAGCATGTTTATCAAAAGTACCTTCTATGTGTTTATGGAAACTAACACTATGAGGTTTAACTTTCAGCTTTTCAAATCAACTTCTTTCAATAAATTCCACATTCTCTCGGTTCACAGTCACAAATAAGCTTCTCTTATGCCCAGTGCCTAAACAAGTCTTGTGAAATGAAAAACAGATATGGAGGAAAACATCTCTTGAACAATTCCAGCACGTGGTCTGTGTTTGGTGATGTTACTACGGTTACAGAAATTGACAGATTTCCAAACCAAACGCAGATCTTCACATTTCCAACTGCAATGGCATGCATCAAAGGTACTGTAAAAATGACTACCACTGCAGGTTTCAGGGTCTCACAATGCACTCACCACACTAAAAGCACAAGTACTGAACCTACCTGCACCCCTCCACACTGAGCCAAGCGCTGTGGCAACGTAAGTTTTAAAATATAAGTAAAGAAATTGCACATTATTACTAGCACACAAAACTTCAACAAAAAAATCATCAGAGCTCGCACACGTATATAATGCATATATTTGCTCAGTTAATGAGTACACTCCATGTTTGTGTTACTTTGCATTGTTTTATACCGGTTCTGTATTGAATTTCACACTTTGAAGCAGAAATTACTTACAACCCTCACCTATGCCATCTTAAGAGAGAGAAATTGACCAGTGCATACACGGAGGGGAGACAGTGTTCCTTCCACCAAGGTACATGTACTTTAACTTACATGAACATTTAGCTTCAAGGTAAACTTATGCATGAAGGTTTGCAGGGTGAACATGAACAAGCACATGTACATGTATGGAAGGTTGAGGTCACTGCATGAATGTTGATCTCCTTTTGGAATTGTACAGAAAGGTTTGGGGCAATGTTTCCGAATATAATGTCCTTTTGCTGTCTTTTTGTCTGCTGCAAAAGATCGGTTTCTACAGTACGATTTGTACAGGTCTGTCCAATGCTTTGCTTCATGAACAGTTGGGTACATGTATATAAATGTCCCATTTGATGTGCTTCCTCAAAGCCTCTATTCACATGTATATGTAACAAGTGTGGAAATAACCCATTCCCTTGTTGAGCCTGACCACTGCATGTACCGTATGGGCAGCCTTCAGGTTTCCAAGGGAAAAAAAAACTTCTACATGTATATATTTATCTTTGAATGTTACAGAATTATTATTTTCTGCATTGGTACAAACAAACAGTCCACTGATACTGGTAACATGACAGCCAGCCAGAAACCAGCTCGTGTGTAACATCACCACTGGCCAATTTCCTCAACTCGGGTAAAGGCAAGGGTCTAGGCTATATATGAGAATTTTGGAAACTATCTAATTATAATCAACAGAGAAATGTTACAGAACTGTGTGAAGAGCATCCCATGTATGAACTTGTCAAAGTACAAAGAGTACATGGAAATGTACGCTGGTAGGAACTGAGTATCATGGATCGGATGAAGCAGTTATGTAAAACTTGATTAGCAGAATATATCCAACATAGTGAGTGTTTGACCCATGTGCCCCGTAAAGTGTGCGCAACAACACAGCACTTAAACTTTGGGGAAAAAAATCCATGAAGCAATGAGCCAAGAAAGGACTATGGCTCCTGGTCTAAACTGCGGTTGAAAAGAAAGACTCTTTTTTGTCTACATGTAGCTTAGACCTTTAGCCCCAGCCAGCGAAATGAAAAGAAAGAAAAGGTGGTGTCAAGTCAATATCAAATACGACCGCACAGCCCAGAAATCAAGAATAAAAAGAATGTGCCTTTTTTTTTCACTTTTCACGACGTGAGCTAATAATAGAAACATTAAACCAATAACTACAGCAAACCAGAAATTTGTACACCAGCAACATACATATGATACATGAACACGGATCTTGCTATACTCCAATGGTTCAAACATTATTAACACAGGTGCATTTGGGGGCAGATAGGATGCTGTCTAATGGAGGGGGAACTTACAGAAATGTACATTGCTGTCTTGATCTAGTGACAATTTCAGGTCAGATTTTCTCGTACAAATTTGCGCTCTCTTGATTGTTTCTCTGGTATACGTAACACAGACTAGCAATAAATCTACAAGTAGGTATGCAGGAATACTTCAAATGCTTGTTTTTCCAAGATTTTTTTCAAACAAAAATACCAGCGGATGTACTAAAAATCCAAAAATGTATATGAGACAAATGAAGAACTACACATACATGTACAATGAACATCTATATATGAAAAAAAAATTGTCAGAATTTTGGTCTGAAATCATAAGAGAAAACAGAAGAGCTGAAAACAGGATGTTTGATTAGGATGTGGCAGATCTGCCTCAGAAGAAAAAAGTGGAAAATAAGAAACAAGTGTTGTTTGCCTCCCAGGGAGATCTGGGTAAAAAAAACAGTGACAATTCTATGGGTTAATAAGTGAAATATTAGCAGCGAGGAATGGCTCCCATTTGTTTGTTTATTTGTTTGTTTGTTCTGACCTGACTCCAATTCCTGTTCTGGGTTGTAGTCCTCGGGTTCCATGTCTGAAGGAGATACACAGGCAGAGAGAAGGCAGACCAAGGTTAATGTCTCATGCAAACAGTGAGTGCAAACAATCACAACAGTCTGATTCAACAGAGTGTCGGTGGGGAAAGAAAACAGAATCACAAGAAATTGAGATGGCTCTTGGACGTGGCGAGTGTCAGGAGAGAAGCAAATACAATGTAGTTTTCAACTTTGCACTCTGGCTCCATTTTACCAACTCCAACTCAGGCTGGATTGGTGCTAAAAACATACACATATTGGCTCAAGATCCCAAAGGAAGGCTGTACCAAGCAGAATCAGAATTAAAATCGAAATGCGTACAAAAAATCGGTGTCATTTGGTGACCAGAAAATGAAAACATACTGACTGAAAATAGATGTAGAACTTGGCAGCTGGTAAAGCAAACTGCCATTCTTAATCTGCACAGACATTTCATGCACCTGAAGTACATGTAATTTGGGCAGTTTGTAATAATATACAGTATACATTTACATGTACATCAATCAGGAAATCAACTGATCCAAAGACAAGATAAACAGGTGCATAATGGCCATGTGTAGACTTGTTCAGTGCATGTCGATAGCCTACAAAGTTGATCAAAAATTAGATACATGTACATGTGTATGGTACATTTAACTTCATGCCGTGTCCTGAACAACTCAAAATCCCATCTCTATCATTCTTACTATTCAAAGCACATTGAAAGTCATCCTGGAAGGAGGATAAATGAATATCAAACAAGTTAACGCAAGTGCTTGTACATGTAATGTGCAAACAAGGAATGTTTATGTACAATGTTCATAGCATGGCTTCAGCAAAGCAAAGACAACCCAACTTCCTTCAACACATTGCTGGGTTATAGTACAAATAAATATAAAATGTTCTGTTTTCTTTTGAAGGCATTCTATTCAACAAGTGTGTAATGCATTCCTGCACACAAAATCACATGTACATGTGCATAACGCACACATATTGGTACACATACATCTACATGCACAATGTACTGTATAAAATCTGCATTGTACATGTACAACATACATCATCATAGAAAAGCCTTCATGATTACATTCAAATCTTTGCATTGATAGTACGGAGTTTCCCTCCAAATTGATGTGCGGGGGGGAGAGACACATTTGTGGCTCAATTTCCCTCAACACCTGCAAAATGTGTGGTGCACATATTCAATCTGGTTCATTGTGAATGGAAAGGGAATGCACTGCATGTGTACTATTGAAGGAATGTAGCTACATATGGGAATCAATTATAAGACAAACAAAAAAAAAGTTTGAATCAACATATGTCAGTGTTCCAAGATGTCACACAAACATATTCAACAGACAGCCAGGTTTGAGTGCACATTTCCAATCCTGCACTGTTCAAACATACACACTGCCAGTATCAACACATTTTCTTCCTGTCTTGTTTTACGTGTGCATGTAGTAGGTGTACCCGAACGAATATGGCTTGTGATCCCATTCTCTGGGACTGACGGGAAATGTGACCCCCCCTAGCCATCAACAAGGAAGGGCATGCAGGGATGGATGTGTCAACCACGGAAGGAAACGAACAATTCATGAGTTTTGTCTTCTCTTCCGGAACAGGAAATTACAAACTCAGACCCTAAAAGGCAATGGTTTCAACAGTGTGCGCACATTAAAATTGGCACTGAGCAGTACCATTTTAGTTTGGAAATCACTGGCAGTAGCTCCTGCATGGATAAATCTTTTTTTTCCTCCTTTTTGCTGAAATAAAGGCTGGTAAGATGCATGTACAGCTCATAAAACTGCAATTCAACAATTATCATTCAAGTGTTCCATTAAGTAGGCGGTACATGTACACAAACGCGTACATGTACAATGTAAATGTAAATACAGGTGTTGTGCCCCACAACAATTAGTCACTTTTAAATAGAACTTTCCTCTCTGAATTAGACTTCTGATACCAATGTGGCTCTTCAAAAAACAAGGGATGATTAAAGTACACTTTTTCTTCTAAGTTGAAAAGGTTTACCGGTACATAAAAATGTTGAAATGCATGCGCCAAAACAGACTCAAGAAGGCCTTGATTTCCTGGTGTCCTTTGAGGAAACTCAAGTGTCAGTGTGCTAAGTGGCAACAAGTCTTCACAAATCAATGCTTTTATCATGTTTATCTTTTATTCCCATCTACCATCGATACACGTAACTCCTGTAGGTAAAAAAAAAGTACATGTACATGTACAGGTACGTGTACACCTGCTACATGTATGTACCGCATGTACATGTGCATGTAAGGTGCTATCGTAGTACAATTGAGTGCAACAGTGGGTCCACTTGTATGCACAAGTACGTACATGTACTGTACATATGTACATGAACTCGGACAGGAAAAAAACACGTATGTAACAAAATAATTAAATGCACCACTATACAGGATAAGGTTAACACAGGTTAATCTCCGCCCTTCCAAACTCCCCCTCACCACAGAAAAATATTCCCTTGTTACCTACCATCCCTTCCCAATGCCACAATTCAATCATTTAATGTAAGTAAACCACTGCATTTGAAAGCAGAGAATGAAAACGTGTTTACCGTGGCCGCTTCTACTAGGCATTAACAGCAGTTGTCAAGGAAAACAATTTCGAAAATCAGTTTAACCGAATGAATTGAGGAATTATATCTATCAAACATAACAACTATTGCCGCTCTATAGCACTGTGGCAATTTCATCTCTCACACATGTACATGTACTGTAGGCAAGCGCATATGAACAAACCAGCCAACTGCAGGTTAAACACAGACCTGCAGTTTTTAGATTACAAAATGCATGCATGTCCCTCAATATACAAATATGGGTGACCACAGTCTTACAACGTGACTACAATGTGATCAACTTTTGGTACATGCACGTAACCATTTCTTATAAATTATGCATGTAAGCTCTTTGGCAAGATTTCTGCCCATGTACACTGCACAGGAAGCCCCTCCCAAAGTACATCATTGTACATGAACATCATGAACGCCATACACATCTCTGTGTTCAATCATTTTGTGCCCTATACCAATGGCCCTAAGAATTTTGTCATACTGCAAATCAATTTGTCTGTGTATATTTTCTCTTCTCCGTGTTAATGGAAACAAAACACAAAAATTTTTAATATGCAATTGCTTTGTCAGATGAAGAACAGGTGATGAATTAAGAGAACTTACACTGCTGGCCTGGTGAGGGATTTTGCGGGACTGCAGTCGGGGCTTTCTGGGTGTAGTTGATCTGGCTGGCATTCAGCTGGTTCCGTTTGGAGGTCTCCATGGCAGGCGTGTCCGCAACTTGGGAGAACTTGGCCAGGTTTTGCTGGTGGTCCTTATGGTACACAATCTGTTCCCAGTGGTGATCAGATTAAGAAGAATATGTCTTGTGGAATTATTGTTTGCTTTAGAGGAAAGGCTTAGAATGAGTTCATCAAGACCCATTAGGCACTTTTGCTACTTTCTCTGACCCCTAGAATTCTTCCAATTCGTAGGAAACCAGGTGCCCATTTGTGTGTATAAACCTTTCACAGGGCATCAAGTCCTTCATGTATGACAAGCATGCATTTGACATTTGCAGGTGTCTTTTTTATCTTCTTGTATCTTCTGTAACTGTGAGGTTTAATTGGATCCTGTTGCTTACATGTACATGTTTTTTAAATGCCTGTGTATTTTGCAGGATTCAGTAGTGTTTACTTTAGGTTTTTCATTGGTTTGTATTTGGGGGGAATGGATACACCGTTTGTTGTGTTTCACATTGTTGATGTTTGTTGTGGTTATTGACAATTTTTATAATTCTGTCTACACTAAAACTCTTAGATATCAATAGTTGAATGATATCTTGTATTTTACATGTTTATAACTAAAGTGTAAGAGGAAGTTAACCAATGTTTGTTTCATGAAACAAATCAAATTTGAAAACTCCACGTATGCAAATGAATTCCGATTCCTGTTCCTCACCAACTTCACTTCGTTAATGGAGTGCAATAAGAATAAAAGGACGAACAAAGTCCGTTAACAAACAACTTACGTTGCTTTGGTTAGCTGTCTGCTTGGCGAGGCGTTTGTTTTCTGGTGTGTCTGCAACTGCCGTATGCTTTGTAGTCGGGTAATGCCTGTTAAATGGAGAACAAATACATTTACATACATGGACGATTAAAAGGCGAAAACAGAGTACAAGAAGGAATGCTGGCAACACCGTAAACTGGACAGCACCTGCGTGTAGAACATGTACACACACGAATCCTTCATTCATTTTTCTAACTTACAGTGCACAAGTTTTAATTCCCTTAAAATGCAGACATTGTATGGGTAAATATTCAGTTCATTCAGTGTATTCACACCTCACTGTTCAGTGCTGCACTGTTGTCCATGAGGGATTTTCAGCAGGGCTGACTGCTCTGTCAAAAGTTTATGTCGGCCTGCTAAAGTTTTGCCACCCCTCCCAAATGTACAGTGACCTGCCAGGTGTTTCCACTGGATTTTTCCCCCCTTCTATTGTCTTAACAGTTTAAGCATGAAGAAGTTTACCACACTCTGTGAAACAAACCAAGGTTGTTTGATATAAAATCAACTGATTTTAATCATTGAGTACACTCATTAAATTAAATGGTACAGGTGTACAACTACATGTACGTGTACAAGTATGCACCGGTAGCTTTGAGCTGACTGTCTCACATCAAAGCATGTGCACATGGACAATACGTAGCACAGCAAGATGAAGGGTTTAATACTGCAATGTACTTAAGTTTATCAACAAGGTCCTACATGTATTTCCAAGGGGTGCGAGTGGTCACTTGAAATTAAGGCTGAAAACAACGAAACAAAAAGCTAAAATGTAAAAAGTTTCCCTACTTCTGTAAAAACCAGGTGTACACAAAGCTGAAATTCAGGGTCAACATCTAAACAAAGAAAGCTGAAATCAGGTAAAAAGCTGAAGTCTCACACCCCTGTATTTCTTAGACAGTCTTTGCTTACGGTTGGCAGTACGGTTCTTTGTTGTAGCCCTTGTATGTCTTCATTGTCAGCTTCAGGTTGCAGACATTACACGTGAAGCACCCTTTGTGCCAAACCTATGTTATCATGAGAGAAAGACAACAAGAAATTACCTCATGTACATGGACCATGTGTACTTGTATATTTAATTGTAAAATGGCAAAGCTATCTAATTCATTCCATCCCTGGATCCCAAGAACCTGTGATGGAGACACTTACACCGTAATAAATCCCTAATCATCCCTAACCACACAGAATTCAACACCAGTAAAGTGTGTGAGTTTGTGGCATTGGGTACTGGTAGCTTACTATCTGGTGTTTCATTTTGTGTGAATGGGTACTGTGGGCCTGCACATACCCTGTTGAATTTGGAG
>NW_019091396.1:570214-592625 GCF_001949145.1 Acanthaster planci
TGAATGGGTACTGTGGGTCTGCACATACCCTGTTGAATTTGGATTGAATGGTTACTGTAGCCCTGTGACTTTTTCTCAAGCTTCACGCACTGGGGTTTACCCGTAGACTCAGTAGTGTCCACTCTTTATGATTGTGCATTTCTAATGCAATGCAACGAAGGACGCAATGGAGGGGTTACTCTATCTGCTTGCCATGTTTTGTGCAAGAAATGTCAAAGAACGTTGACAAGAGGAGAAAGGAGAAAAAGAAAAGAAAGACAAAAAGAAGTTCCCGACTTTTCTTTTCTAGTTTTTGATATTTTAAAGAAAAAGCACAAAAAGGGGCAAAAGACCCTGGCCAGAAACCTGGCATATTGTGGCATACTGATTGATTGCCTCAGGCAGGAGTGTAACCTGACCTTGCACCAACCCTTGCCTGAGAAGAGACCCAGGGGAATCAGGGGTAAGCAACACAAAAGCAGCTCACCATGAGCCCAGCAATTGGGTCTTTCCTCTTGTTATACTTAGGTGGCATAGATACAGTTTGTACACAATGATATTGTGTAAATTTGTGTGATTAGGTATGGCCAATCCATACTCTCTGTGATGTGCATTGTGCCTACTGTACCCAATCAAACAAAATCACACAGGTAAAGACCTGTTGAAGTTTGTGTGATTGGGTACTGTTGCAGCAGGAAGCACTGTGGAAGTCTGTGGGATTGGGTACTGTGAGGTAAGATATTTTTCCAAGGTGATGAAGTTTGTGTGATTGGGGAAGGTTAGGTCCAGCAACCCTTGGGCGGTTAGGGTTAAATACACATGTAAATTCTACGTGCAATAAACACAGTTCACTTTACAAAAATTCTCCTGAGCCAAGGCTCCCCAAAAGATTGAAATAACCTGCAAATTAATGTAACAATCAGTAACATGGTCTTGAAACCCCAAGTCAAAAGTTTCAGAGAGATGTGGATCAGGGAAAGAGTTCCATAAATGAACGTCGCTTGACACCCTTTGCACAATCCTTATGGGACTGGTCTGAAAAAAGTGTTTCCTAAGTAAATGAATTGGTGTTTTCCCTCCTAAATTGAACTTTTCTGGACATGTTTTGCTTTCTGATGGCAAATAGGTCACTGTAGGGAATAATTACTGGCGTCCGTATATGGATCTCTTCCCTAGATCAGGGTAAATGGCTCTTGCAGGGAAAACATGATTGAGAGAGTTGAATCAGATTTTGAAGTAAATCACATCATGGAAATCACATCACGGATGTATTCTGAGACTAACAACATACATGCACATACATGTAGGACATGCACAAATGAGTGAGGGCACTGTTTATTTGAGATCTCATTCTCTTAACAGGAAATTGTGATTAAAATTTCTCTTTTCTCGCATGCCGTAGCTCCTCTATTTAATTTCCGAGTGAAAAGTTTTGAAATTTCAAGTGAAGCAAGCATTTAATTCATTGAGAAAAAGCACAAACACGCGCAAGAACAAAGAGTTCGCGAAAATATGAATTTTAAGCTTTTCAGTCAAAATCAGCACTCATTTTTGTGTACAAAATAATCAGTTTGCTCTGCACTGCACGTGCACAAAAACATTCCAAAATAGTGCTGGTTCAAATAGTTCACAGTCAGATTGCATCCAAACTTATATCAAAATGTTTCTAATGACATCCCCTCCAAGATCATTTCAACTTAAAAAATAAAACAAAAATGGACAAGAGTTCCAAAGAAGGGCAACAGTACACCTAACTTTTAGGCCGATCAGAAAGTGATAACATGTCCTAAAACTGAAAGTTAGCTAAGAAATTTCTGTAGCATTTACTTAGAAACACTTAGTTAGACAAGTCTCATCATGCTTATAGGCATGATAGGTTTGTGCACAGGGCCTCAATTTTTTCATCCTGAGATGCCTAACTCCACTTTTCTCATGATATATCATCTCAATAATTGTCAGTCATTACAGAAATGCTGGAAAAACACGAATTCTGGACTGAGAAACATTTACCGATGTTGTTGGCGGAATTGGGCATGTTGGGAAATAGCTTACTTAGAAAATTCTCTTCACTCCCCATAGAGTTTGTACACAACTGCCGACGGCTGAAGTGGAGTCAGGATGCAACATTTTTCCCACTATTGTTCTAGACGACACTCCAAAAAATTAACAAATAGGCCGAGGCCCTGGAGTACGCACATGTAGCGACTACTGACAGTAGTCGCTACTGCAAATTAAACTCAATGAAGTAGCCTAGTAAAAGCATGGAGGCTACCTACCTGCATGGTAAGTAAGCCTAAGTACATGTATTAAATGGGAAGTTGCAATATTCACGACCTATTGATGACAGTTCATCACAACGCGGATATTGTGAGTTCTTTACCTTATCCAGACAATTTAGCTTCTCCACCGGATAAACTGTCTTTTTGCATCTTGCACAAGGTGCATTCATCTTGCTTGTCTTGATCTTTTCCGCTCCTAAATCCCAGAGAATTACCAAAAACAGGGAAACTTCCAGGCACACTACCAATGGCGCAGAAACCTTACCGATACCAACATGACGAACTACATGTAGCTCGACTACTAAGGCTCTTACGTGCCAGGAAAGTCGTGGAAGTAATACTGCCAAAGTGGTAATGTTTCGTGTCTAATGTCGTTAGAAAGATTACACGAATTATGATATGGAATTAAAAACAAATTTTTGCATTTCTCGTCAGTAAATTGGGGATCTAGATGCGATAACAGTTTCTAAACGATAAACATTCTAGTAAATTTTGTTTTTGTGTTTGCTTTTCGGGGCCACTGTACAAGCGCCCTCATGGCCTTTTTGCGCGTTTACATGACTGGTACTCATGCCCCTTTCACCTTAGTTTAATAGGATCGTTGTGTAGGAACCAGCCCAGTTCGTAGATAGCGACCCCACCCACAACTCCTACAACCTCTATTTTGATTTCCCATTGATCGTCTAGCTCGGGTCGTACCCCGATATATAGTGCCACCACACCTCAAAGAAAATATAGAAGGCTGAAACCGTTATTCTTCAATAAGGAACACCTCAACCACATTTGAAAAGAACAAGATTTTTTTTGTAACCTCAGAATTAGAGGTCCTTTTTCCAAGGAAGTCTGAGGAGGGCGCTGTACTAAACATTTCTACACTTGTAGGTCTACATACAACTTTTGGCCGAGTGTGCATTAGTGCGAAATTAATTAAGCCTGCACGAAATCGTATCTTTTCGAAAGCGAGACAGCACTTGCAAATGGGAATCCATTTGTGGCAGCAAACCGTTTGTAAAGACTCTTCAAGCGCACACTAGTTCTGAACTTTTTTCCCTTAATCTTATCAGGATTTGGAAAAAAGTTGGCTTACTAAACGCTGAATAGCCGCAATTATGACTGAAACGTCGCAGCCAACTTGCGATAACGTCAACATCTTTTTTTGGGGGGGGGTGTAGATGTGAAGAAGTCGCGACTTTATTTCGTAGTCTCAGTTGTACAGTGTTCCAGTTGCAATGACAATCTTCCTTTTAGTACTTACTTAGGCCAAGTACACTGCACATGCCCACTGATCCATTCTCCTAGAGGGAAAAATTTTCTTTAATCTGTGTGGAAACTTTAATTTTTTGTTCAGTGCGCGTGTTCAAATAAGAAGCCCCAGTTGCATTAGGACTGCCTGCTGAATTTGTCGATCTCTGACACGTGAAACATTTACAAACATACACTGAGCTCGCCGTACATGTATTATTCATTCGTGGACCTTGAAATGAGAGACGGTGTCACCTAAATACATGTCCCTTGACCACCTCACCAATCAGCTTGTCTTTTAACAAAACAACTTATGATAAAACAGCAGTCTTGTAGTCGCAGTTGTACTTTTTTCCGAGTACCGATACTGTTGAGTACTTAGATCGTCAAGTAGAGTTCAAGTCTGAGTACTTTGCCGAGTACAAGGCAAGTATAGAAAAAAAGAAGGTTGAGCACGGACGGCCAGCAGGCGAGCGGCCGCCGGACTCTGCTCGGGCGAGGACTACACGGACGAGTGACCAACCAGGCGCCGTGGCGGGCAGCGGGTCTCTGAGTAAAAGTGCTTACAGTTTCTAGTATAAGAGAACTTGTACTTTCGAGTACAAGTCCTTGTATTGCAGAATACTAGTAAAAGCACAAGTCCAAGTACATTGTTTGAGAAGCTAAAAATTACACGTTATTTAGTATGATTAACACTATGAATTACCTCTGTAAGCATTTTTGGAGTAATCGCAGAATACCTCGCCACTCGAAAGTTACCCCCCTTGAAATCATTGGCTACGATTAATTTTGGTTTTAAGCTATCCCACATGAACTTTTTCCAAAGAAGCGCTACACAGCAGACGTGAAGTTAAGGTCACTTCATAAAATATCATCTATATCGTTTTGGAAACAGTATGTAACACTTTGAAAATATATGTGTTCCTACAAAATAATTCATTCACGTGCATCATAAACAGGTAGGTCCAAATGTACCAGCATTTTACGAGCAAGAGACTAACACGATGATAGGATGGTCGGTTTTGTGACTCTTAACCATTCACTTCAAGGTTAAAAAAGCTTTCTTCTTTCTTTTAGCAGCTTTTTTCAACCCTGCCACGAATGATTTTCCTCTCGCTAGTTCAGACCATCTATACGGTTCGGACGTCACATCAACAAACACGTGACAATGCACACCATTGGAGCACCCCCACATAATCGGTGTTTGGAAGCTTTTTCTACCAAGGCGCATTCCGCATGATTGTCGACACTTCCTCTGCTGAAATAGTTAAACACATCAATCAAACTGACTCCAAGGCATTTCTTTTTTTACAAACAACAATATTTTTGAAGTTTTTTCTTTATTGAGAGACACATTAATACAAACAAGATATCCAGTATAAGTTCTTGGGAAAAAAATGACATTAAATGTTGATAGTTCTTGTGCAGTATGCACACTGGCGTGACTGTTTACAATAAAAGTGGCAAAGACAGTGAAACTGTGTTCACCGACCAAGTTTAATTGTATTACTTTTTATACACTATACAGGAGAGAGATGTTGCCCTTCGGAGGAAAAAAGAAGAGTACATGTACATGCACTTGGAGAGGCAAAGCCATGTGAATATCAACATTTAGCAAGAACAGCGAACCAGCTGCGCATCTATTAGAATCCTATCTAGGGGAAAAAGCAATTCTATGATGTATTCACGGAATCATCCATTTTAGAAGTCTCTGGATGCTAGCGAACAGAAAGACTGCTTTGCAGAGCTGAACAGCGAACTACTCCCCAGCAGTGTAACTTACAGAACATTCCCACTGCATTCTTTCCCCTGCTTGCGAGCATCAGGGTAATCAAGAAAGTTTTGAGTGCTGGGCGGTTTTTACCATCAGGGCCCGTTTGTTCACTCGGGTCTGGATCTCGATTAGTGATCCCATTGCTGGTTTGCTCCGTCCAGTCAGCGGGTTTTGGTGTCAAGAGAACCGACAACGGATCTCTGATTGCGATCCGGAATCCGCGCCAATCAAACAGGTCCTCAGATAAACGCCAGACACAACCAGCTAAACCTAACTTACAAGATGTAACCTTCAATTTCCCAGCTGTTTGCATGGGCAGTAATATGCAGTTCAAGGATGTCCCCGTGTGCATGACTGGTTCTTACAAAGCAACAAAGGAGGGTGTTGCAAAGTGGTTTACTGAAACAAGTTTTTTCCCCCATCAAAACAGAAAGGCCCAAACACTGACCCATAAACGAAAGTCCAAAAGGCCTCAAGATCCCCATTGTCTGGCTGGCTACAAATGGAAGAGAATTCATCTTTCATTTCAATGTCTGTAAAGTACGAGCCGACAAGTAAAACAATCAAATAATCATATAGGCCCATAACTCTTTTCGGTGTGAGTTTTTATAAAGTGACTTGATTTCCTTACTTTTAAAAAGCATATCTGGACTCAAATTATAAATCTGTCAACCTATTTTCTGGATAGCTTGGCACTAAATCTGTTATCAAAGAAAACGGGAGGCCAGTCTACAGGAACAGTTCAGCACACATTTTTGCTTCGTTATCGTAAATTTTACCCTGCCAAGCAAAAATAAGAAAGTGGCAATACAATGAAACTTATACATACAAACAAAAATTTGAAATTTTTCCCAAGCAACATACATCCCACATATTGGAAAGTAGCCTGGATTGATGTTAGCACAAACTTTTTGGGTTATTTTCAAGTAATTTTGTGTGTCTGGCAGCTTAGCAAATTTGCTTATTCTTGAGATGCCCACAGTTTATAATTTATTAAAAATGATTCACAGTTTTCTTTGACATTAAGGCTCATCATGTAATATCATACATCTGCTGTTATGTGAAGAAATCCATCATTAAAAACCTCTTTCTTTCTGCATTGTAGCCTAAGACCGAACCACAGTTTAGTACTGTTTGCCTGATCTTTGCTGGAAGGTTTCTAGACATACATCATTCATGTCAATCTGAATCAAACATAATTACAAAAGGTGAAAAAAAAAAACTGTGTCAGTAATAATTGATCAACTCTGACCACATGAGCAAACTCTCAAATCCAGTAATACTTTGCACCTTGTAGAGCTGGGAAAACCATTCAGTCCATTACAGTTTAGAACAAACATGTCCGCCGCTATAAAAACCATGTCAAAGTTTGAAATACAGCGGTTGTGGTGGCTGTCTTCATTTACTTTGTGCATGGACGGTTACTGCATTAACTGTGGGGGGGGGGGAACTGCAACTCCCAAAAGGAACAATTTGGGGGTATTACAAATCAGTTAATTTTGGGTGTGGTACTTTTTGTGTTTCTGGTCGACTGACTCGACTCTAATGAGAAGATGCAATGTGGTGCACAGACAAAATCTGCAGCGGAATCAGCACGGATAAGGAATGCACAATGTGCAAGTGCCAATTGATGACGGTGCATTTATTTCAATGACAGATTTGCATGACAGAGTTTTTCTGCACAGCCGGTAACTGCACTGAGAAAAGTACACTTAAAAAGAGGCCTCTTCATTTCCCAGCTGGAGTGCACATGGTCTAATCTGTAGGGACGCTTTCACAGTGCCCATCGACAGACCAATTTACCAAGCCACGCCCCATCGTATACTGCCCAATCACAGCCGTATTTATGTCCAATCGTATTTATGTGATGCGTGTGGTTTGAACCCTGGTTGAAACACGGAGTGTGACATGGGAGAAGAGCATGTGTTGGGTGCCCGCCTTCACAGTGGGCGGGGCTTACTGGATTGGTCTATTCCTGATGGTGGAAAACAAGTCAGGACCCGTTAACGTACATGAATGATCAATGTAGCATGTGCTGTGTTAACAGCATCCTCAGTAAACATTGCACAAATTACATGAAACAAAAAATTTTTGTGGACAAAAATGGGGTTTTTGTTTGACTTCTGGTGAAGAATTTACATTTCCCATTTCCGAATAGACTGTATCACATGAACACTATGATAGGTCCTTTGCACCAACATGTTGGATTTCCCACAACCTGCTCTGATCCTACAACCATGAAACCAGGCCATGTCTGCAACGGGCACTGTTTTGCATGGCAGCGAGTACTCACTATGGTGCCTCCATGGCTTAAGAACAAACCATGGCTACAAAATTTGGATATGGCCCGACATCAGTGATGACAGACTGCAATAGTTGTAGGGGATGAAAAATAGAATGCAAAGGACCTACTATGGAAGCAGACCAGAGAATGAGGCATCTAATGACTCTGAACTCATTCTCGTAGGATTAAGCTTTTCCACAAGCAACACCTCTGGTATCGCACAATTCTATTTCTTGTTTTTGTTTATGTGTGAGAAGCCAGTTCAGTCTTGTCAAACAAGCAGCCAACTGCTTGAACATGTTGAAGACTTCTTTAGGTGAGCTCTTTCGAAATGAAACACTGAACAGTCACATGAGCTTTCTGTATTAACCACTTGGAGAAACACTCTTGGAAATACAGGTGCAAAGTATACATAATTTGACTGTAGGCACTGGTCTGGTAACAATTATCAACGGGGTAACATTTTAGTACCATCTTGGTGATCATGCAAGGTGTACTGCGTTCAAATACCGTGCCACAATTTGAATCAAGACTGCCACCGCCAACCAAACTGTACCACTGCATCGTTGCCAATATGATATGACTTTTTACTGCACTGGAAAATCAACTTCTCGAAAATTCCTCAGATCGGGCGGGCCGTCATCAATTTCCTTTCCATTTGGAAAATGGCCATAGAATGACATAACTTAAGAGGTCACTGCTCATCTGGGTGGTTTCACTGCTCATCTGGGTGGTTTTACGGAGACATAATCCTTACTTTTGAACGATTTGTGTGCACCTGTATTAGTCTTCGACAACAGGGAAAGGAGGAGGGTAGGCTAACGGGAATGGGTGGGGTAAGTGGGAGGGAAAGGGGGCTGGTTGTCTTGACCTGTCTAGAAGCCGTCTTCGTCTTCATCGGCCATTTCTTTGGCTAGTTCCAGATCTTGCTGTTCTCTTTCTCGACGCTCCTGAGTAACCAAGGACAAGTTTCTAATGTAAGATTGCTAAACTGACGGAAACTATGCACTAGGGTTTTGCACTAAATTTAATACTCATTACAAGTGAACACCACATTTCCATTTCCATGGAGAAAAAGAATATTGTAACTAACTGGCATTGGGTCAAATTGACAGCAGTTGCCATTTATCCAAAAAAATCCTGTGAGTTCTGGTTCATTAGCAATGTTCTAGATTTTTTAAAGAAAGTGAAAGGCGGAGCTATGTTAGAAATCACGTAAATTTTGAACATTTCTCTATTAAATACTGTCAGTCTGCATTTATTTGTGTCTGACATCAAAAAATATTGAGCCGAAACACGGGTCTGATTTTTACCATCAGTAAATGTAACACACGCACAAGTTCACAGACTTACCTCAGCTGTCTCCAAATCTTTGTTGTAGGACTTGGGAGGAAATCTCATCGCCTGCACAAAAAAAAGAAAAAGTAATGATTCTAACTTACCCCTGTCAACCCAGACCCCTGAAAATTCATCAAGAAATTTGACAGGATTTAGCTGGATTTGAGGGAAAGCAAATGTCACTGATAAAGCGAATCATCCCACTTGAGGACAAATGTTCAGAAACAAACAATATGGCCTACGCACCCTGATTTCCCACTACACGTATGGTGTGTTTGTCTTGAGATTCTGAGTTCATTTTACTGGACGGCAGTCCTCAAAGCAACATCTATACTCAACGTCACAAAGATACACTTCCACAGCCAATTTCATGCATTGTAACGAGCTACAACATAAATCCTTCTCTGAATAGACCGGACAACACATTTTTGGTACAGAGCTGCAAAGTGAATACGTCACAAGCACAGTTATGTGTGTCGAAGGTATTAGTGCAAGACCCAGCACGTGAACCAACACGCGCGCATGCTCCATTCATTTGCACTACGCTTTCTGGTTGAAAATGACGTCACACTTGGGTACTCTATAGAGTCAGTAGATGGCATCTCTACCTTGACCGCCTGGTTGTGTATATCCAGACAGAAGCTGATCCGTTGATGGAAGGCTGCCATTGGTTCCCTCGTTGAGTAGACATCTACCGTCTCTTTGGAGCGAACGTAACCTTTTTCATGGTCAATACTGGCTTCGATCACACCATCTCGGATCGCCTGCAGTATTACAGAGGAACATCTCATTCAGACAAGGAAAACGGTCAGTGTATTGACCACTTAAGGAACATCTCAAAAGTCAGAATGTTCCTATTCCTACTTGGACGCTGCCCTTTGTGAAAGACTCTTCCCAGTGGCAATTCACTGTTTTCCCATTAGAAACCCGGCATTCCTGAGTTAGTGTACACGCATACACCCCTATTCCCTTTCAAGACGTTGCATATTTAGTGTAGAAAATAACCGCAGGCTTTCCAAACTGGAATGAAAAATGTTTCTGTTACAACGTTCTTTTATATCCTGAATTTCAAGATGCTTCATCTTTGCCAACCCAACAAGAACTAAAACAGGCAATATCTGCCCCATCTCTTTGGTGATTTGGCAGGTTTCACGTCTGTCAGGCACGTAACTGAGAAATAAAGAAACAAGGGAATTCAAAACTGCTCACGGCTCTATACATAAGGTTAGTATAAAACAGCAGACACTAAGTAAAGATGGATGCTCTTTCTGCCCGACCTTACACTGTTGCTCAGAGCTGCTGTTTACACCCTCTTACATAAAAAAAAGTTTTAAAACAGTCATGGCGACTACAAGACGGTAACTCATTACCTTGGCAACGATGAACTCTGCATCCTCGGGGCTCTCCAGCTGGAGTTTCCTGGCCACATCCGACAGGGAGATGCGAGAGTAAGAGAGACTGATCATGCGTACGCCCGTCTTGATCACATTGTGGTGGAGCCGGATGATAAGGGTGTAGGTGCCCTCCGACTGGAACTTGGGGGCCACATTCTTCAGGGTCTGGTTGAAAAGGTGGAGGTCTCCCGTTCTCACAGCTGAATCAAATTGATAAGAATAAGGAGACAATTTTTTAATATACTTATTGTAAGTATCATCACAACGTTTTACGCAGATTGTTAGCGTGTACGAACGTAAATACAAGAAATTCTTCAATACTTATTTCTTGCACCTATCAATGCAATGTTTTATTGAACAACTTTATGCTCAATTTAACATCACAACACACCGTGGGTATTTTGGCAAGCTGCCAATTTCTGTCCAATTAAGAGGACCTGATATTTCAATTTAAGTAGAATAGTTTAAACACCGGGCTTTCCTTTTAAATTTATACATTTCAGATCACTGTAGTCAGCAGTTCGTGCATTTCTTTCCAAATTAAAGTTCTGACAACTTTCCCCTCCTCCAAACCAGGCAAACTCAACCAAAGCACGCTTTGACAACATATAACCTGGCTTTCAGAATATGGAAAAGGTAAAGACACTGGACTGCTGGTCTCAATGCAGCCTGTTTTAAGAAGCACTGCTTCCAGCCTACACCAAATGACTTGAGTAACTGTAGTGCACAGAAACTTGGTTCCAAATAACGCGCTCCTGGGCACTTCTGGCATTAGAGGGTTTGAAACAGCTGAAAGGAGACTAGTAATGCTGCACCATCCTAGCTGAAATATGCCATGCCCTGCTCAATGACACCCAACTCAGGGTTTCAGCTGACAGTTGCCCATTAGTAACTGGTGAATATTGACAAACTATAATCCTGAGCACCTGGTGTGGGAACAGTCATATCTGTCACCAGCTGTGTCAAAATGAATCCTTAATTAAGGCCACTATTCAGTCATTGTGTTTCAGTTTGCATTAAAAAGAGCCACTCCAGCTTTTTGTGTCGTATCTCTGTTTGGAATCCTGATGAAAAGACACTACGTGTGCGAAAAGTGTGGAGGGTTCCTGTGGATTTGCATTGTTCAAGATTCTTCAAAAGAACCTTTGACTCAAAAGTAGCTCTAGTTACTTGTGACTTACTTTCACAAAGCAGATCAAATTTGACACTGCATAAAACAGTACATGTAAGTGACTGCTAACAATTTGTAGTTAGGTAAAACGCTGGCTATTATTGCTGTTATTACAAAGTTTACAGGTGGAAACCCTGCTCCAAGAACGTATCTATTTTTATCAGTGAAATTATGTAAGGGAATGTCCACAAGTTAATTTTCCCAGACCCGCTTGGATCTTAACCAACCTCGTCGATTCCTCGGTATTACACAGTTCATAAGGTGAAAGGAAAGTTTTTTAATTTGAGAGTTACTCCAACCGAGTGGTCAGGACTGTACCTTGCGTGAGGAGTAGGTACGGTGCTAGTGCCTTCTCATAAACTTTCTGCCTGAAGATTGCTCTGTCGGGAATCTCTCCCAGTAGCAACTGTACAGTAATAGCTAGCTTCTGAACCTACAAGTGAAATGAACGGAAAGGATTAAAAGTCTGGAGCCACCTTAAGTGGCTTCAGTGAATGACTGATTTTAACCGCACACTATGAAGGTTGTAAAGTCTGTCATTGTCTAAATGATCAACTCCAAAGCTCTGTTCTTAATATCGGCTTTTTGCTTGTGAGAGAATTTTAGGACTTATCATTGAGTGTATTGGATATTATCCATCATCTAGACCCTCTAAAGTATGACAAATGATACCCTAGAGACTGCTTTGACTTTTACTGCCAGCAATGTATTCATCTTATTTTCTTGACAGAAATGGCAAGCAACGTTACCATTCATAAGGTGTTGCGTCTCCAAGCACTGAAAGTCTCAAATTCCCCAGAGAAAACCAGCTTGGCACATTTCTGCTTGAAGCACAACTCTGGGAAAAAATGCAGGTAACTTACCGTCTGTTTGAAACCAACAGCAGTGTATTGTGGTGCCTTGCGCAAGGCTTGCAACAAGTTCTTATGGGCCTCTGAGTACTCCAGCTGAATAGCCTTAATACGACCTGTCGACGGGAAAAGAGAAATATGCACGTCAGCATCAAAATCTTGTCTTTATGCACTCATTGCTCTGATGTTCTGAACCCTTTGAGATGACGTTCTGTTGTAGTCAACCAAGTGCAGTGCACAGTTTCTTGCATTCCACATTGATAAGCACTCAAACAAAGATCATTCCCTCACCTCATCTGGCCAAACTTGTTATGTTTTTTGTTGAAACAATATTATGTTGAGACAGTGACTACTGGTTGTGATGTTTATGTGTATCCGTCCGTTACGTCGCCATGAGTAATTTTTAAATTAATCTACTTTCTTAAAATATTTATATCTGTGTCATCTTGTTAAAGTGTCTTTTTATATTTTTTTATTAACTTGGTGCAATCTTTCATTTTCTATTGTAAAATACATGTAATTTGGCCATCAGGCCACAAGATGTATGAAATAAAATAAAACCTAAACCTAAACATATATATGTTTTGATTAACCCTAAGCTTCCAGGGTGTTTTGGCAAGAAACTCTGCCGGATGCATCATCATTTGTCCAAGTAGCTTGCAAGCCTAGAGCAACAAGATCTAATAGGTCAACTATCCGAAAGGCCAAACAGCCTGAGAGCCTGTGGTTGCCATCCACAACGGGATCCAATGGTGGAATTGTTCGATTGGACCGGTTCCCATTGTCTCAACACAGAAGTAGGCAGTTTGGTTGGTTGCCGTTGCCTTTTCCAGTGAAACAAAGTCCAGCAGACTTTTTACACCTGTTGCACTTGGCTGTGTCTGGCAGAGTCAGGCTTAAATGTCAGCAATGCCGAGAGAGAGGAGATCCCATCGTCAGCTGCTGCCACTCACCTAAGTAGTAGAGAAACCTGGCCCACTCATGGTTGGACGCCTCTTCGGGGAAAGTGGACTTGGCCACCAGCTTATCGGCCTGGTCGTACAGGTTGTAGTGGAGGTAGTTGCGCAGGAGAAGGTTCAGGAGTGTAGCCTGGGCTTCGGTGTTGTGCCTGAGGGTTGCTGTGCGCAGCTTTGCATGGAGGAAACTACAACACGAAGGAGCAAAGACAGACAGAGCGGGATAGGTTACAATGCCGTTCAGCGACTCTTTTCATTTAACAAATGTGAACAATCTGAGCCCGTCTACAAATCAAGGAGCGACCTGAAATACACAAAGCTTGAAGTGGTAGATCCTTAGGCAGGGTGCAAATTATCCCCAGTTCATTTACACGTACCTGGAGCCAGCTGTGTTACTGTGCGTGTATAGGAGAGTTCAGGCAAAAGTAGGAGACAGTTCATTTTTTTCACTTATGGGCTGACAAACGGTGATGATAAATACGACACAAAGCTTTGTGATACCACGTAGATGGTAGCTGCCGTGAATAACCATACATGTACTCTCTTCTTTCCAAGAAGTGTGGTTCTGAAAAGAACCGGTAGTGATAGTATTCTGAGAGTCTTGCAAGCTGTGTTATGCTGAAATCAAAACCAACAAGGAACTGGCCTTGACCAGTTGAAACCTGTTCTGGCCAGTTTAGTTCTCATCATCTCTCACCTCCTAACTTTCTCCAGCTGGCCTGTGAGCTCATAGGCTCTGGAGTGATAGAAGAATGCCTTAGCTGAGAGTTGGTCTAAGGAGCGTCTGTTCTGCACGTCTATCTTGGTCATGAGTAGGTCTGAACACGTCACGGCCTAAGGGATATGAAAAAAGATCAACTACAATATTCACGCCCTGCACAGTGCACTGAGTCCGTTGCAACAAATTATTTCGTAAGAAAACACTTTTCACACTAGATTCATTTCAAAATGTTGCATGTATCATCTAACTGAAGTTCTAAACAGAGTCATTTCATCTTAACCCTAACCCTCCCCCAAGGGTTGCTGGCCCTAACCTTCCCCATTCACACAAAGTTAAACACCCATATTTGTGCAAAGAGGCTGTTGGACTTTGTTTTTCTGAGGTATGCCAAGCCCAATCCAAAAGCCAGCTGTTATGGGCCTACCAGACCTATCCCCACAAAATTAAACACTTTACTACTGTTTAATTCTGTGTGGTTGGGCAAGGTTAGGGTTAGGCCCTTTATTTGTGGCTTTCAGTAGGACTGAAAGACCGTGTGTCTACAGCAATCATTTCTTTAAATGAAGACGCTGAATGCAGCTGACGGAAGAAGACAAAATTGTTAAAAAACACGGACCCCAAACCACCTAGGTGAGATTCCGTAAAATTCATGAGCTTGCTGTTCTCGGGTGACAGTTTACACTGGGAAATACCTCATCGTATCTTTTGGTGTCAAGGAGGTGCACCACAACCAGCAGGTGGACATAGACATCTAGCTCCGGCAGTAGTTGGCCATTTGACGTCTTACTACTCCGAGGCCGAAAGATGATATTATTATCTGTTGTATCCATCGGCTGCGAATCAAGCAAAAGCAAACTTTATAGCTCGTCTTCCTCCACACATTTTCCACTCACGCTTTGGCTTTTACAATGATAAACAACCATTTTCCAAAATTTTGCTGAAAAAAAAACTTTTATGGTGCAAGGGACCATAAAGAAAGTAACTGTGTCTGCACTTGGTGTGCCTGTGTGCCAGGCAAAAGACCAAAGGATGAATCCAGGAGGTTGGAACTTGTTCCATTATTCACAACTTAATGCATCAGGTTGGGCAGAACAGGCAAAACCGACCTGAAACAAAGTACATGTAGATAATATACAGCATCCACCCCGTAACCCATCTCGGATTTCGGGTCGGGTTTGCACAACAGGAATGAACAGGCAACTTTTTCCTGCATGTTCTTATGCTGTTCAATTGCAGCTTTTGGGCTCAAGATTCAAATACATCTACTGCTGAACCAAAACCCTGTATTAACCCTAACAGTCCCGAATGCTACATAGTACTACTTAGTAGTAAAATGTAGCACTCAGCCCTGTCGCTTGTAAGAGGACATGACATTATTAGTCTCAGAAGCCATAAAATACAATCGAGAAGACAATGTACCATACAATGCTGTGGCACTATGAATGCATGGTTTTATTGTTCTCTGTATGAGTAACAACGGAATACACCTAGCCAGAAATAGTAATTAGTAGCCCTACGTCCTTCAGGCTCAGAGTGTTACGTAGTACTTTGTAGTACTGAGTACTCTAAACCAAACAATGCCCGGTACTGTAAGGGTTAAAGTTTCAATGCACAAATGCACATGTACACCAAAATGTAGTTGCTCGAGGAGCCAAATTCTAAGAAGATGACCCACCTCATCAAGATACGTGATGAGGTTTTCCCTTGTGATGCTGGAGGAGGTGAAGTAGCCCGTGATGAGCTTGCGTAATACTTCATGGTTGAGTTTACGTCTGGATGAGGTCAGTGCCCGGACAACCCTGGACATGTAGTTCTTCTCTTTAGAAGACACAGCTTTCTCAATGTGCTTAACATGCTCCTTGAAGTCTGTTCAGTAATAAATGAAGGCAAAAAAGAAAGTCACACAACACAAAATCACTGTCATAATGTTCCGTGTAAGACAGACATACAAGTTCATGTATGTGCAGCTTCTCAAAAAATACTTTTTTGACAGTCTGGTGCATAAAAATGGAAGATCAGTTAAGTTTTCTGCCACTGGCACTGCAACCGTGTGGGACTGGCCACCAGTTTCCAATGAATTTGTTTCTGACATATTTAAAGAGTCCACAAAGTGAAATTTGCTTTAAAATATATTCGGTGCTACTTTCTACTCCTCTTAAAAGTACAAAAATTAAAACCCCTCCCCTTTGGGTTCTTTCTATTGAAAAAACACTCTTCATTTACCATGCATTTTCCAGGAGAATGAGGGCACTTTTCGAGTCAAATTGTGTATCAAAATTCTGCTCAATAAAACTATTTGTAAGGAATTCAACTTTGCTCACTACTCATTGATTTGTTATCATGAACAGATCTTTTCACTTAATAAATTCATAATTATGCACGCATGCGCACAACTGGCCTTGGTAGCAAGAAGTGTGAGCGGGCCCTTGAAAATGTACAAGAGTGCAATTTTGATCATTTTTCTCTCAGGTTTTCTGGCTTTGTTCACGTCTTCTTCAGAAAATCCCATTATATCGTTTTTGCTAAAAAACAGCACGAAAGGAGACTGACTGGCTTAGATACGGCAATCTTGTGTGCACAGGAGAAATCCTGATTGCAAAATCTCTTTACAGAGCACTAAAAAACCTGCTTCAACTAATAGCAAAAACAGTTTGCTTGGCAGAAAATTATCAAAATCGCACCTCTGTATGTTTTAATGGCCTGCTAACACTTCTTGCCGCCAAAGCCATTTGTGTACATGCGTGCATAATTATGAATTTATTAGTGAGGGAGTCTATAGGGCTGTGCCAAATATCCGAATCGATTATCAAATATTTAAATATTGTTTTCCCAATATGAATATTCGAATGCAAATTTCATGAAAAGGAAGGGAGAATTGCCATTTGTTTTAAATGAGGAAAATTTCCCTATGGAGGCTTGTTTCAAGCAGATTCACATGAAAAGCGACAGAATAACGTATCCTTAAATAAATAAAAAAATAACTCCCTTATTAAAAACTTAAACGGAATAGAAATTTTCACCAGGGTAAGAAGTAGTGTTTGTCTATTAAATTGTGGCTGGAGATACTCCTAAATGTAGAAGTGAGAAGCTATTATAGTGATTATAATGTACAAGTGTGTGCATTATTGCAACTGATTTTGTACAGTATATGGTTTGGTCATCATCAATCCGCAGATTCATCAAATCTTTATTATTTCTATACATGTGTCAGAAAAAGCAAATTTCAACTGGAAGTAAATGGAAAGTCGGAGCACTTTTCCACCTTCTTTTTGACTGGAAAAGGCTAGAATTACAGGTACATGTATCTTTTGTAGTTTCACACAACAGTGGTATGTGTGAGTTATTTTATGGCCATAGCCTAGGGCATGACATGAGGAAAAATCACAGGTGTTTGTTGTGCAGTAGGTTACATACAGTAATTCCGATATTTTTTGTCAAGGAATAATATTTCTATCATTCTCTTTGAGAATCGCTCCCCGTAATATAGCCACTTTAAATGGGTAAAGATCATGTGTCGGAATTACACATCCAACCATTCACAATTGTCACATAAGAGCATGCATTATAAGCAATGCCGTCCACCATTTTCATGTGAGTCAGCGAAATTGAAGTACTCCAATCCCCCTTGAAATACCTTCGTTTTTCATTCAATCAGTCAAAAAATCAACAAGCACCGAGTGTATACTAAAGACTGACAGCACTTTATAACCAGACTTGATTTTCACCAAGGGTAACGTTTTTAGCAAGAAACTAAACGACGATAGGCCTACCATCTAAAGTTATCATGTCGGTTTCTTTCTTCGATGGGACTTCCTCCGCCACAGTCTCTCCCTCTCCGTTTATTTTCGCCGTGGTATCAACCATCTCTACATCAGCTGGTTTTTCCTTCCCCATAATTCAAACACTTTCGTCTTGTCTACTCCTGCGACACAGCTGCGGTTAAATAAACTTTAAAAATGCCAATTTTCAACATCGGTTTTGGAAGAAAGTACCCCCGATGAAGGCGAGGGTCGCATGCGTACATGCACGGTACTAAAGGTTATTGGAGCTACCTCGTACCGCGTGCTGTAATAATGAGTTGATTAAAAATGTCCTGGTGTAAAGGTTATTTTGATGGTTCTGCGATGGCCTTGTCCCAATATACTGGCCTGCGGCTGTGACTAGACTGAGGATATTCAGCACAAGTGCCTACAGAGATAGCTGCAGCTTGCGATCCTAGTGGCTTTCAAGACAAACGGGCTAACCTTTGGGAACGGCTTGCTTTGACGACTGCATGCGTTATAAGAGCGCCCTCGATGGGTGCTTCTGTTCAAACAAAGTCTACCTATACCGTATGACAGATCAAAAGTTGCGAGTCAAATTTCTTGTTTTATGGAAAGCCTTGTCTTTGAAAAACACAATTGATTAAGAGATAAAACATATTCAGGTGTCTACGCCAACTGCAAAACTTGCCATTGTTAGGGTTTGGAAAAGTCAGGTGTCGACATCGTCATCATAGGCTAACTTTGCATATTCTGTTCAATGTAGAAGCTGTAACACACCCTGGAGGTTTCAAAGGTGGCGAAAGTGTCTTTAAATCAAGACTGTATTTTAATACACTCTACTTGGCTAACTATTACTTCTATAGGAGGATTCTTTCAATGTTTTCCTATATATCTGTGGAAAGTAGAAACCGTCTGGTTTGTTGAGCTGTTTTGAGAGTTTTTGTTCAGGTGTTATTTGTTCGGGAATTAAAACAAAACAGGCACACTTTTACCAATAGATTATTTTCGTTTCTATTTTACCATTCAGGAGGATTTTTTCATTTAAATCTGTAACAACGCCACAAGTGTGACCAAGCAGCCTAATCGAATGATTGCTCATAATTTTAACTGATTTAGGCGATAGTGATTGTCCCCATTCCAACATTTTGTTTGTCATTTACTTATTTATTATGTTTTGGAACAAAATCAGAAAAAAGGCCAAAAAGTGTCAACAGCTTCGTACAAAAGTCGGAGAAAGAGATCATCATCGTGAACACGACCTCAGGGTGTCGCAAAACTTTGTGAGGAAACAACTTATTACTCGAAGCAATGTGTACTCAGTCTGGTTCCCTGATCTTAATAAGATTCTTGACGACTCTTGAGAAATTCTTTGGTCAGGTATTAAAATAAAGCATGAACGTGTCAGGGGTCACTGACTGAGCTGAGAGCTTTTAATTTCATCGCATTGACTTCTTTTTGCGGGATATTCTTTAAACAATACACAGTGTGTGATTTTTTGAAAAAATTACATTGTTCCTTTTAGGATCGAAAGAAAATCAGGCATGATTAATAAGTTTATAAAGCAGTCAGTTTTAGTGGAAACACTACAGCCTTTGGTGACGATTTAATTCCATGATTAATCTAACCGAAAAAGTCAAATATGTGAGCAACACGAATATTAACTAAAATTAAATATCCGTAAAGTCAGAGATTACATGTATCTGCGGTATTATACGGAAACACTCAAAGTGATCTTGGAATGTACATGTAGGCTTACACAGTTTCAACAAGTCTTTTCAATTAACATTTACAAGAGAACCTATTCATTCTTTGTTTATGAAGTCACAAAATGATGACATTTAATTATTGAAATTTATTCATTTTACTGCTGTACATTGTCCGTTCAGTTCCACCTGAGATTGTTATACTTCAGGTTTAGTCACCACATACTTGATAAGTAATCCATTTTACATTAATTTACATATAAAGTGAAACAGTTCAAAGAGAATATGGATATACGTTTTGTATCCAAACATTTAATGGTTTCCGCGGTCAAATAAGTCATATTTATAGGATGGAAAGACACTTCGTTTTCGTCTCAAACAAGAACAAATTAGATTCCTTCCCTTTATAGTCTATACCGTTCCCTTGCAGGAGGAAGCCGTCTTCATTATAACAATATCCCATTTCTAACTCACCGTCACGCTAGAATAAGTTTGGTACAAAAATAAACTACAAAAATGTAGAAAGAATAAAAATATTTTCACATGAAATCCTACATAATTCATAAGCTAAACGAAACTCTTTGGCGAATGTGAGGAAACCCTCCATTGAGTATCTGGAAAGTTAATGTCATACTGACCAGGAAATCCAGTGCACATGAAAGACCTAATTTGTTTTGCTAGGAAAATCAACAATAAGACCCAGCCAGGTAAATGTGCTGATAAAACCGGGCGCCATATGACGTACAATTGTCCAATTATAAACACGTTTCCGTGATCATTTTCACATAAAAACATTTGTCAAAGTTTCAAGTGAAACGAATGCCTCCCTAAACAACTGCAGTGTTGAACAATTTTTAAATATTTCATTCATTCTAATTCATCCAAGCATGAGGCAGAAGTCGATCAAGAATATAATTCAATAAATTTCAATATGTGTCATGTATTTTGATTCAATTTATCTCGAGGTATAAACTGTATTTCCTTATTCCTTTTTTTCAATTTGAAAAGTGGATATTCCCGATCGAGTTGAGAGAGGGTCCTGTGAAAAATTAACATGCAAACAGAAACTGCATTTTGTTTTTCACGCTTCAACGATGACCTTGGTTTTGTTTCTATCAACATCTGCTGGTATTTAATTTAAAACGGTCCAAATATTCGAGACAAGATTGAAGAAATCTTAATAGTACCCAACACTATGCCTCAATATCATTACCGATATACAACCCAAATTGAGAGAGCCTCACATGAAGGACAGAATAATGCAAAGAAATTACATGCATTCCAAGTAAGGCAATAATTAAGAGCAAGAATATAGCCAAGAAAATGCTTTACAGTTTGAAACAGATTGACTGTAACAGGAAAAGAAAAACCTAGATACCCCTGCCCTTATATAAGACCATTAATTCGATTTCATCAGTTCAAAGAAGTAAATGGAAGTTAGACTTACGGTCGGTGAAAATGTAGTCTGGAAGGCCTATGGAGAACAGAATGATCAAAACTGTAACCACAACGAAACTGATCGCAATGCGAGAAACTCCATACATGGAAATCTATATGTGTATCGAGTCATGCAATGGCATACAGTAAGTTTGAATTAGAGACATCTGCATCAGAAATAGAGGCATGCTGGAATGATTTGTACCTACAGTTCATGATCCCTACATAGGTTTATACTCGTTCAGCTCAACTCAGAGTCAGACACATTCACATTATATTCCAACAAGTGGGCCGAAGAGGAGAGTATACAAGTTAACGGGGTGTGCAGCTATCAACATTTTCAAATGGCATGCGTTATTTCAGCCAATGGCGTGTCTTATTTAACTTGCTTCCGCCGGTAGAAACAATCAAGTCTATTTTTGGATTTGGCTGCTGGCACTGAGTAAATGGCTGCCGCAGGCGTCCCTTTAATACATGTATTTCAATCTGAAGACACAAGTTTCTGACACGGCAACAACCTGGGTATACTTTGGCTTTAGCATCTTGAACTAAGACCTCATTGGCCACAACCACGATTTACCTTAACAAACCAGAGGTTGAGTTACAAGGTTCTGCAAGAGCGTAATAACAGATACATCTGTATCATGAACATCGCCCCCTGCTGTTATGGTGTCAGAATGGTCTTCTTCGCTTTTCCAATTTCAATGCACGGGCAAGTCATTCCCCCATAGTCTCCCATCCCCTAAGTTCCCGGTACAAATTTACGCCACTTGTAGCCTACTGTACAAATAATGGCAGCTGTCCATTGCCCGGATCTCAGTCCCTCCCAAGAAATATGCCCCTCTGTAGTCTGGTACACGGTACAACAAAATAGATTTCCAATAGCACAACTAAACAACAACTGATTTAACATTTACAAAGCTATATACATTTATTTACATTTTCAAGGATCCCCTGTAGACAAAATATACACTGTTCTGAAACTAAAAACCAGTTACAATGATTTGATGAGACAGTGGGTTTGATGCTTTAATATTCAACAGAAATCCCTTCAAACCTTAAACGTTGGGTTCACTGTCTTTGTTAAAAGAACAGGAGCTTTTAAGTTTCACCGTAGTCCGGAAGGTAGTAGAATTCTTCATTACTCTGGTTTAATGTAGAGGTCGCACGTGGACCATCGGTATTTTCCCGGACTGTTCCATCAACCGGTCCTGGAGATGAAGACGCGGACATCCCCGGCGCATCACGACGGACTGACTCTGGCAGGGCGTAAAGATCCCCTCCGACGAGCGTGTGAGCAGGGCGACTAATGCCGACGCCGTGGTCGGCCAGGTGAGGTCTGTTTGAAGGAGCTTTACACTTACGAGAATAAATGGCTACGGCGATGACAGAAGCCGCGACGACAAGCAAGGCTATGATGCCAACGATCATCCCCACCAGGCCAACAAACTGCTTCAGCTCGCCGGGGTGGCCTGTCGGTTTCTTGGTTTCCGATGCCGCCACCAAAAATATCTGATA
>NW_019091396.1:597850-629520 GCF_001949145.1 Acanthaster planci
AGGCTGTGTATATTTTTCAACTCGAAATCTTGGCATCTGGGGGAACGGAAATCCGCTCCAGGGGGACACGTCTCCCGTGCACTCCCAACTATACCTCACTGAAAAAAAATCTCCCTGGTATCACTGGTGAAATTGTACTTTCAACCTAAAATGAACCTGGAATGAAACATTCGAAAATCCCAGCTTTGTGTAAAGCAAAGGAGTATGCTATTATGAGTTGGATTTCGGAGGCAGCGCTTGCAATTTGTCTCTTCGGGTGGATGTGAGAGTTAGGTTTGGGGATGCAGTATTCTAGTTTGGTATGGGGAAAGTTTTTCTAAAACTGGGGAAAAGGAAAACCGCAGCAATTTTGGCCACTAAACTTGGTCAAAAGATAGGAGAACTCGATTCTGCCTCGATTTTGGGGCTTTGTTATGGAGGAAATATCCTAAATCGCATTTCAGAATAGGAAACCTGACAAACGATCCATGGATCTTGTATGCAGAGCGTGTCGGGGTACATAATCGAATTCTTCCAAATCCAAGCACAGCACTTAGTAATCAAAATGAGCAATCACGAACATCAAATCTGTACCAAGGACATTCAGAAATGATCCATAAGGGGGCAGGGATCAGGGTAGAAAACACTCCTGGCCAATTCATCTCTACGATTTTTGTCCTTCAGAAAGACCGGGGGATTCCAGCCAGTGCTCAATCTCATTAAATACATGCTCCATACAAGAAACTCCGAAGTTTCAAATGAGAAAACAATTGGATTGAATTCCAGGTGATTCCTTTTCGGTATTTTTGTCCATCGACAGAATCGCCATGGCCGACATCCTCCTTAAAGCAGCTTCAAAATCGCAAGTTGATTCGGAACCGAAGGAGGCGCAGCACAATTGTTGATTTATGCAAGTGTACTTACCTGTAGTATAATCGAGATTATACAAGTCCCCCTCGAGTCAGAATCGACTCCCACCCAAAGCATGATTCCTCATGATTTGCATATGATTTTGACATGTTTTCGATGGCGCATGTTAGGTCAAGTCTAGCCCAGTGAGTTTGCTGACTATCGATTCTTTAGATGTTTAACTTTTTTCTCTTGATATGTATGTCTAGTAATTTACTAAACAGTTGTGTATGATACTATAAGATATCATGAATTTATGAACCAATCAAATGACACGGTAAGGATTGACACGGTAACCTGTTTTGCAAGAATATACAGCCCTTGGTAGCATTTTAATTCCATGGATAATCTGCATGAAAAGGTATCAATTAAGAGAAGGCTGTAAGCAACAATTGCAATATTATCTACAATTAAAGATACATAAAGTCAACGATTAATATCTGCATACCTCGGTATTATACAGAAACACTCAAAGTTATCTTGAAATGTACAGTTTCTACAAGTATTTCCGATTAAATGCTACTACAAAATCCTTTATCACTCCTTGATCATGAAGTAAAGCTGCTGTACATATCACACCTACTGCAGTGCACTGTCTGATACGTTTCTCACTAGAGATTGTTATACGTCAGGTTTTAGTCACTACACACTTGACAATTAACCTATTACACATAAATTTACATGTAAAAGTCAACCAATTCTAAGAGAATTAGCTTTGCTTTTAAGTATTTCCCCGAGTTCCCCGGTCAAATTAGTCATAAACATTGAAGGAAAGACACTTCATTTTTTGTCGCAAAGAAGAACAAATTGGGCTCCTTCCTTCTATGGTGTTGCTCCTCTACAGGAGGAAGGCGTCTTCATCAATATCCAATTTCTAACTCTAGCTGCTACACGGGATGCGTAAGACTGGTGAAAATATAAATTGCAAATAGGTAGAGAAGAATAGAAAAATTCCCGATTGAATCTAACATAGAAACTGAATAAAATTCGAGAACAGAAGTGAACAATCACTCCATCGAATATCTGGGATTCTGAAGTAACACAACTGCTAACTTACACCCCTCCCCAACGTATGGAACTTATATGACACCCCTGTTAGGTTAAATGCACTGGAAATGTGTACTTTTTAAAACATTTTAAAATTATCCATGCTACAACTGAGGACGTTGTTCGAATATGTCGTCCACGGAAGGCACGGTTCGGTGCATTTTTTGTTTTCTTTTTTGCAAAAATTGTGAATCCTGAATTCATTTACTGACAACTTTTCCGAGAAATGTTTGATACTTTGCTTATTGCTATGTACTTGCATAGCAACGTGTTACCAAAGAAGAGACAATTTAGCCATCAAATAAAAAATGCAGGATTTTTGTTCACTAACTGATCTAACACTGAGGCCCTATTCCAGGAATAACATCACACTTTTGTTCATAAATAAGGTTAATTAAGATACAAAAATGCATTTTGGAGGTTTCTACCAAAAATTCCATCGGAGCCACCATTTAATGTCATAATGACAGTAAGGAAAACTTAACAGCCACCGACACCGCACTCAAAGTTCATCATACAAACCAAAATGAGACAGCCTTGCATTAAGAACAGAATAATACAAAGAAATTATTGCAAACTAGAACAACAATTACCAAGCATGAATACAGCCCAGAACAGTTTAAATTTTCAAATAGATTCACTCTAACAGAGAAAAATACAGATAAACAACCTTGCAATTCCAAATCTTTAATTCGATCATTGTATCCTTCAAAAGGTAAATAGAAGTAAGGCTTAAGGTCGGTGAAAATGTAACCTCGAAGGCGTGTCGTAATAGAATGATAAAATCCTTAACCAACCCGAAACTGAAGAAACTCCATGGAGTATAAACACTTGTTGTAGCTATAATGAAATAAAAACCAATTCTGCCTTTGTATTCAGCTTTAAACAGAAGGTTGTTACTACAGTTTTACAACTCATATTTAAATTTCCATCGCTATCCTCTTACGCACTTTCACTTGTATACTTCTACTGCTTATGAACCCAAGTATTCCTTATTTATCGTGCGATGCACCATACAGTCTAAAATTAAAGACATCTTTAATTTTGGACATGTAAAGTCAACATTTTCATTCCAAAATTGAGATATCTACATCAGAAATAGAGGCATGCTGGAATGATTTGCACCCATGGTTAATGATCCCTGTGCAGATTTATCCCATGTTCAGCTCACCAGAGTCAGACACATTCAAATGTATCCCAGGGAGAGTACTGAAGAGGAGAGTAGGCCTATGGCGAGTCGTCGTCGCATGCAGCTTTATGTTTTTAAATGACATGCGTTATTTCAACCAATGGCCATAGAAGACGCCAAAACGTAAATCATTTTATATGAATAGCTGGTTGCGGCCGGTTGAAACAAGAAAGTCTTTTTGGATTCGGCTACCGGCTGCCGAAGGCCCACGTTTAATATTTGCATCTGCGCAGTGACGTAAATCTGTGCTGGAAATCGTGGGGATGTGGATATCATGTTCTTACTGTCACCTAACTCATACGCACTTTGACCCAAGACTGGAGTAACAAAACCGCAATCGCAAACTGAAAGATTTTTCTTCTGCGTGTAGGCTTCGTACAGGTTTCACCAGGCCTTGGAAGACGCCAAAACGTAAATCATTTGCACACGCAGTGTTTATGTTATGTAACTGTCCAGAGTTGATCCTTTTATCGTGCTTAAATATCCAAAAATACATTGACGCGTAAAATTGGGACTTTGGGATATCGAAAACGACACTCTCTTGGCAAACAAGTAAGCTCGTGAATTTTGAAGCACACGGATAGCACTGTATACGGTGTTCCAAATGTATTTCGTTGAAGGGGTAAACTCACAGTATAAAAAGAAAGACGTTCTCTGGATGTTTTACAGCTCTTTTCATGACAAGAGAGATCAGGAAATTACACCCATGCGCCTCTACATGAATACGTAGATACTACATTGAAATGAAAGACAACAGTTGCCATTTGTGAATACAGAACACCTGTGTTTGAAACAAAATCGAAAGCGCTGCACATATTTTATTTTCGGTTTTTATGTTATTTTTGATACGGTGCAGCATAGCTCGTGGGATATGTGATAAATATTTATTTGCATGCATTGGGAAAGTTTTCTGCTCATGGACCGCACTGCGCAAAATCTGTCGACCCAATGCCACGGACGTGTATAGTAAAATCTGGACTTGCAATGCCCCTAATCAGCTTACAGAGTCATTGAATCCACTCGCGGCCATTTTACCGAGCCGAATACAAAGCTTTCCTAGCAATGCCCGCCTTTGTTCTTCCTGACGTCACTAGAACGGATCCAACCCACGCCTCTGTATTCGGCTCGGTAAAATGGCCGCTGGTTGGCTTCTTTTTCATACAAAGGCGTTGCAAGTCCAGGTTTTTTTTATATACGTCCGTGCCCAATGCACTTTTGGAAAGGGTCGACAGATTTCGCGCATTGGGATTGGAGGACGCGTTGCAAACTCTTAGAGGCGCGCTAATATTGTGAATCACCCGTATTACGCAAATATACATAAAAGTCAGTCATTCTGTGCAGTGAACCAGTGCAGTGATTGGCAAACAGAATTGTGCAGCTCTTAATTGTTATGCATCGAGAGTTGACAGGGCTAATGTGGCAAGAATTTAAAACTACACCACGTGTATGTAGCACAGTTGTATTACAGTACTAAAATACTCTACAATCACGTACATGAAACATTAGTATGGTTCCTGTTCATGAATACTCGTGTTTTAGATTATCCAGAACTAAAGCTTAGTGATTGATTATGAAACAGTACGGTTAGGAATACAACAATTCTAAAGTATATAGGATTTGAAATTTTTCATGCTTGTTATAGGCCTACATCATATTGTTCATAGAAATCTTTCAATTTATGATTAAGTGATGTTAAAAGTACGGAACATTAATATGCAAATTTTACTGCTATTGATACGTGAAAACAGAGGTACCTTTGTAAAGTCACTGGTCACAAATTGTACAGTCCACACCAAGCAGGACCAAGAGAGGGCGCAATTTTCCGATCAACGGTGGCTGCTCATGTCCTCCGCTGGTTCAAGAACATACAGGCACACCTACTACGTACGTCTCGTTTATTTCATGGACATTATCAGCGGCTGCACAAACATAATAGACCTTGGGGGGAAAATTTAAAAATAATGCAGTGCTCACCAGAGGGTATGAGGTTAGTGGTTGAATGTTTGACCAGACTGCGCTTTGGTCTAAGCTTGCTATATGGGGGTCTGGCGATTGGAATGCAGAAATACCTTTTGCAGACATGAGCCTCGCTAAGGGGGCAAGGGGGTGCTCCCAATAGAAAAAAACCCGAAAACCAAGTAAAGGAACATGACGAAAAGGGAAAGTATGAAAAATAGAGCTGAACGGGAATAAAACTCACTAATTTGCTGGAAAATCCCTCAAAACTGAACCCCCCCCCTATTTTTTCAGCCGACGAGTGCTTCTCACGGAAATTTCCCAGGAAAATGGGTTTGCTTCCCGCGGAAAAATTCCATACAACACTCATGTTGGCAACGCGATATCGAGATTGAACATTGCTTATTAGAATGGCTCAAATTATGGGCCTCAGGCTGGACCAAGAGAGGGCTCTATTTTCTCAGCAGGCTTCGGAGGCTCCTTTGTCGGAACTGAACTTCGCTGGTTCACAAACGACTAGGAAATGCATGCACGCGTCACGGTTGTATCGCTGCCAACAAATTGAACACCTCCGACCGACGTGGCTCTTAATTTTTCAACCGATGACTGGGTGCTTCTGCTCGAAGCGGATACGATGATATACTTTCAGGTTTCAAATGCGGCATTTCGCTTGAAAAGACTGGTTTACTCAGAGCGGTGGGTAGTCGGGTTGGAAGCTCACTTATACATGAGTTGTCAGTACTGTCTATATCCCTTGTCAAACCAAACCTTTCCATCACGCACTAATGACAATTCCTGGGACCTTTCTATTTACGTGTATCCCTCGTCTCCGTTTATTTGATTGAATTCCCATTTTTAAAAGCTGTCTATAATCTTGTGCTGATTTTCTTTCTAGATTCAATCTACAAACGCCACATGCATGTAATTTTCATTGGTGTGAATCAAAACTGATTCAACATTTAAAATTGTTTTAGTGAACAGTCATCTAGATTTCCTCCAGGGCTATCTCAGTGTGAGACGTCACCCTGGTACCCTGACAATCCACTGACTTCACTGCATTTGACAGGCTTGAGGGCGTCTCTTCTTCACTACAGAAGTCTTTGTCTTCTTCATCCTCTTCCTTGCTTCCCTCTTGAGGACCTTTCTGAGTGCCCGATATTGGTGTTTCCTTAGTCCTGTGCACACAAGCCAGAGTACAGACGACGACGATCTGAATTTTGAACACAGGAAATAGGTTCGTTTCATTTCAAACCTACCACACATTGAAGCCATGTGGCTTCCTTTCCATTGATGCCATTCGGTATTCGATTCTTTTAATTAGATCAAATTGACATATTACTACAGTGCCTTGGATTTGGTAATAATCATGTATTGGGCGATTAATTATCTTTGTTTTTATTTGCACCAAATTTCAAAGTAGTATGCAACATCAACCATGGAAATTCCCAAAGCCTAAAAATGAGATGTCCTCACCTCTGCAAAGTTCAAAGCAGAGAAGACGATACTGAATACAGAGCGTGTACTGTAAATCAACAGAAACCCAAAGCACAAGATGGCTAGAAAGAGGACCCACGTCAAAGTGCCGCAGATGAGGCGTGCGACAACTTGCGAGCTTGGCAGTCCATCTTCGGCACTGCAGAAGTTGACTTTCACAGCAGCAATGGTGGTAATTGTGTTGTGGGTCAAGATGAGACCAACAGGGACGAGAAATCCAAGGTACAACGGAAGGCCAGGAACCAGAAGGCAGCTGGCGAATGTAAATATGGACGATATTAGCAGTATGCAGCCTGCTTGCGAGAGTGAAGTGGTAGCAGAGAATGTGCGCATGTTTGAACCTATTTGCTGGAACAAACGACCCCCTGAAAACAATATTTCTCCAGCAAAAGTAGCAACATATTGTATAGACGATAAGAGGACTGCTTGTGTGACTTCCGAGTGTTTGCCTAGAAAGTAGACTATAGACCATTTCATTTCACGACAGAAAGCTTGCATATACAGTGTACATGTACTATCGCGATCGTGCAACCTCGTCGCCCTTATCAGACGCTGTGATGACTTACGGTATCCTTGCATAAACTTTTTGTCAAGGAAGAAAAGGGTAGCTAAGAATTATAAATTACTCCTTGTGTTACTAATCAGAACACCAACATCAACGCTACAGTCGTGCGAACACACGAAAGCACCGACCTATGTTCTTCAAATGAAATAAGTTAAAATGAACAATCGAAGAAAATGCATCCCTGGGAAGCCAATTAAACCTGATCCAGATCATTAAAATACAGGAATACAACTCAACACCCACGGACGCCCCCGTCCCTTTGCACCATACTCACAAGTGCACCCTTTAATAAACTTGACAGCCACCTGCATTTTGATGAGTCACAGTATGGCGGCAGAGGCATTTAACGATTGCACCTGTTCACAACTGTGGTGACACTGCATTAATGGCTTCTTTAAACTCGCTAGATGAGTTTTTAGCCTCGGTGCTGACCTTTAACAGTGACGAGTTTTCTTTTTTAATGTCTCCCATTATGGGCAATGCTCCAATTGACATGTCCGTCTGTGGTTGCAAAGTTGCACAGTCTACTCACCTATCCACACTTCCGTAATGATCCAACGCCAAGGTCACTGTTATGCCAGTCACTATCAAGGGAGAGGCTGGGTGTAGAAATATAATTAATCACTGAGTTGAAAAACGAAGGTTTCGCAATTGGCTAATTGACTGATTTGTGAGTTCAGGAGTGATTGGATGTAAAGACTCTCTACTTTGCCCAATAAACTGCAGTACAAAGTCATCGAGCTACAAATTGTTAGAAATGCCGCGTTATGGGAACACCAAGGTAATGTACAGATTACGAAAATCTATTGGTTAAGAATCGATAACACCACGGTTCATTTTCCTTGATATCTTGAAGGATATCCCCATTGCACAGGAGAGCGACAATGCTTAAAGATTACATTGTTTGGCGAGGACCTATATCCCAGACACTCGAGTGTCCACCCCGTGAGCCCCCCAAATCGAAAGGCGCTTTTCCCTATAATTATGTGTTGGCAGCGCCCTCAAGTCCGTATGTGTAGACCCTAAGTTGCAGAGTGTCTGTGCAGCAGACGGATATGGGGAAAGAGATGGGAAGGGGAAGTGCCCCAAACTCGCACACATATAAATGCGGCCTAGATATACATATGTACATGTACATATGCGTACATTCTACACAGTCTAACTCCCAAAGACCATTCAAAAATAGATACATACCCCAAGCCACAAGGCTTGTGAGGATAACACACGAGGAACTGTCTGTTGAGGAACCATGCAGCATGCTGTTGTAGATATGTCTGACCTCAACGGCTGTCCACATCAACGTGGCTAGGGGTAAGTAATGCAGCAGGGCAGCAACAACCACGCAACCAGATCTCAAATGCTGAGAAAGTGAGGTGAAACCGACCAAAAGGGCAAAACGAGATTAAGGTCGAAAACATGACTCCAAACGATGTCCTTGCCTTACGTAATCCATTACACAAGTGGACACCAAGTGGAATGTATGAGCTGCGAGCTGGACCGAGAGAAAGAGTAGTTTCCTTTTTTTTTCTAGCAACGGAGGCTCCTTTGGTTAGAACTGAACTTCGCTGATTCACGAACGATTATGAAAGGCACGCGTTATGGTCGCATCGCTACCAGCAATTAAAACGAACACTCCCGATCAAACGGCACTTTTCAACCGATGAGAGGGTTATTCTGTTTGAGGCGGATAGTTCAGCACCTGTCATTTCAGTTCGATAATTTATCTTCAAGGATTGGCCTTTAAAGGAGAAGTGTTGTGAAACTTACCCGTGCATGATTGACACCAGCTAAAAACACTGCATAGATCATCAGCAGAGAGAAGAGGAACTGCAGAAACACGTGACCTGCTTTACCGGCCCGCGCTTTTCTGTGGGAAAGGAACCATGAATATCAAATCTAATCTCACTGACGGAGGCTGCATCCTATTCTGCTACATTGAGCAAGGTCTGAGTCTTCGGCCTCTTGTAGCTCTTGAAACCGCTTTCGGACGCGGTGAGATAAAAATTGCTGCTAACCATTACGGTCAGCCGAACTTGCATGAGCGGCATTTTGTGCGACAACTCTGGATATGGACTAGTTTTTCAAGAGAAGTCGGCTGCCTATGTATGAGTTGAAATGAGAAAAGTAAGGGGCAGTGGAACAATTTCCTTCATGCACAGGGTGGTGTCTCTTTTATTATCTATGGTTCTCACGTCTTGGCCTTGAGGAAGGGTAGGTCGTTAAACAAAAAAAAAAAAAACAAGACAAACAAGTCCCTGAAAACAAGTATGGACGCTAAGTGGTCATCAGTGATTTGAATTTCCATATCGGTATAGGTTTAAATCAAAGCACTTGTATGTTTACGTTCATAGAGAGGATATTGTCCTATTTTTGTGTGTACACGGAATATCATCGTATAGACTCTACCACTCAAAGTCGAATTCTTACCTTAGAAAGAGATACGCGATAATTACAATCAGATAGGTACTTGTTGATCCAATACAGCTTATCTGAGCAATCAGATCAAGGCTGCCACGATTCGTCTGAAATTCCTCGCCTAACTCCTGTTGAGAAATCAGTCATTGGTTTAAAAGTGTGCGATCAATTCAATCGGAGTGTTTCAATCAGTTACCCAAACACAGCCCTTACCACGAGTACGGCAAAGATGGCCTCGTGATTGCAGAGGCATGTGTATCTTCCATTGGTCAGTCCCTGAAACTCGCAACCGATACTCGACCAATCACCGACGCCACCCTCTAGAGTGAAGTCCCAGAAGACACATGTCGCCGACTCGGTGCTGCTACTTGCTACAGTCTGTGAATCGTTCGTGGAAAATAAATTGTATCAAAGCCCACAAACAGATGCTAACCAGCAGCTCTTAAAGTTTCTGTCCTATGTATAAGAACAAGAACACTAGAGGAAATGCATCGAAGATCAAGCATCTTCAATTTATGTATGACCGTTCTTCTTTTAAAGGCTTTTTAATCTTTGGGCCTACATATCAAAAGAAGACAAACAAGAGGACATCGACACGTTGACATGCATCGAATGATCCTTTAATGAACAAAGTAATCCTAGGTCTGCAATTATCACAAATAGCAAAATCGTGAATTCAAACTCATAAAAAAGAACAGAAATTCATGTTATTTAATTTTACACAATGCTAGCAACAAATTCCTTAACAAATATTTAATTTGAATACAGATTTAGTTATAAAAGTTAATGTGTAATAAAACATTACTTAATTACCTCGAACTCTATAACAACTGGCTCTGACAGATTTACAAGTGTAACGTCCTCCACGGCCAATGAGATCACAGGGCCTGGTACCACGACTGCAGATTGGTTCCCGGACTGTGAACCTTTCACAAAGGCTGATGGAAACATAGTGTCATCAGCGTAGATGATGAAACTTACATTCATATGTGGAAGTGAGGTGTTTCCTATGGAAAATATTTAGAAACGGAGGACATACTTAAAAGAGATCTGACTCTGACAGTGATGTCACCCAGAAGCACAACAGCTAACAGCGAAAGTGAGAGCAATTAGTTACAATTAACTTTTAGAACGACATTTTAAAAGACGACACACATTTACATACCATCTCTTTCAGGTAACCTTTTCACCATGTTCCCCGGCAATGTTACTGCTGCCCTCACACTGTGACTTTGCAGTACCTCACCGCCATAAACTCTGACCTCTGATCCCACCAGCCTACTGCGGCCCGCTTGTGTTGACCCTCGTTGCTCAGAGGTAAGCCCGTCCTCCAAGATGAAGCTCAGACCATTCCTCGCCCAAGATAAGTTGGCGCTGACTGCTTCAACGTGGATGGAATCTTTCTGAATGTGGACCACGCCCTTCCGTGCAAGCGTTGCAGACACGTGTTTCTGAACTGTCCGCAACATTGAGACCAGACTTTCCTTACTAAGGTACTGAGATTGTTCGAAGGTTGCCAAGGCTTTTGCAATATTATCCACGGTATCGATAACTGCATTGGTTACCTGCACAATAAAAAGGAAATATTCTCAATGTGAAAGTGGAAAATTGATCCTTTGTCGGGAGATAGAACCTTGTAGGCCTGTGTGTTTTGATGAAAATGTACTGCCTGTATTTTATATTTACATTGTTTAAAATCTTGATCATCGTGTTATGTGGAAAGGTTTCAGATAATAAAAACCGAAAGTGGAGTTATTTATCCGTCATTTTGGTTGCAATTCAATTTTTTCGGTAAATACTTATAACAACCACGGCGTCCCCAAGGAGGCTTCCAGGGAAAAAAGGAAAGCTGTCATTTTAATCATTACATTTGGTTCTCCATCAGGGCCTAAACGTGTGATGTTGTTCAGGATCTCAACCACTGCGTCAATTCGCTGCGTTGACCAATCCTTGTAGGACTTCTCCGCCAGAAATTTGGCTACTTCCAAGACATTGTGTCGACTAATTGGAATCTGACAGCAAGAAAATGGTAAAATTGGTGACTTTACTCAAATGTAACACCGATTTCTTTGAGCATGACCAGTGAACTGTTTTTGGACCCAAACAAACAACATACCTGCGCAACATCTTCTACAGTCACTCTGCTCCTGTTCTCTCCGCAACTTAGAATTTGAGGCGCTTCCCAGGTTGCACTGCCGGCTAAATTATCAAATGTGCAGTGTCTGACGGCTTTTGCCCAACCGGCTGGATAACAAAACCAAACAAAATAAAGTCCACTGAAGGATCTTTATGAAAGGATGAGTTCCAGCTTTTTTAACCATCTGTTAAAAATATATGTAACTGATTTTTGGACAGTTTATGAACACTACAGGCGTCGATGACATACATGCGTAACCGACACTTCAAGAAAGCTTTACCTTCATTATTGACCAACAAGCCGGCAGCAATTATTGTGCATTCGGAAAAAAACAGACAACATATCTGACTCTGTAATCGACAACCTTGAAGCCCCGAGGAAACGATGAAACAAGGACTCGAGCGTCTTTCAAATTGCAGTAAAATACCTTGTCAGTTTTGAACCTCTGACAAACTTTTGTATCTTGGATGAACTACTAATGGATCAGCCAATGGCCACTGACCAATATTAGCAGCTTCTGACAGATTTCTTTCTAAGATGGCTTCAACACCGTTAAAGTCAATTTCGACTCACTGGCAAGAACAGTCGCAAGAATTTTTTTCTGCACAAATCAGACGTTGCATATAGTGTGCAGGCTACTTGGTACGATTGCTTATATCTCCACCAAATGTTCTTCTTCTTTTTGCATTATAGTCTGCGTATGATGCCGGTTTCAAAGGAGGATGTTGGGGGGGGGCAAAGAGGGTTCTAACCGAGAAAAGAAGGTTTCGTTTAGTGTGAAAAATAATGAGAGAAAGGCAATGGTTTGGGAACTATTTCGTTTCTGTTGCTTCAATTTTGTGTAAAAGCCCCCAAGTTTATACCTCCCCATTGGAAAACAAAATTGGTCCTCCCAAAACACTGACTCTGGATCCGCTTTGGTTTCCTCAGAATGCTTTGTTGCACTTCAGTCAGCAAGCTTTCATGACATATTAGGCCTACAAGATCAATTACAGTTAAGTAATTAAAATGTGTAAACAGGACGGGAATAGCCTGTCCTCGTTACGTTTATGGCTTCAAAAATAGCGCTGCGCATATATTATTCTAGTAACCTCGTTCTGTGTAGATAGGGCATCTTTGGAAGGACTCGGCGTGTGACCCTGCCTCAGTGACTGGCCAAGTGAGCAGACCATGGGTAGTATCCGATGTAACATCACTTGGACAAGATCCTACTTTCATCTCTATGAACACAATAGGGAGAAAAAAAGTGATCTTAAAGCACAGATCGACGCACCATAACTGTATATGATTCAAGCACGAATAAGCCAAGGAAAACATGGGACCAGTGCTCTACTACACGGCCATGACTTGAAAAAAATATAAGTTGACGAACAACCAAGAATACAATCCAGGGAATATTTTGTATCAATGTCAAGCATATTCCGATTGGTGTTGCTTCATAACTGGTGTTGAAATGTGAAACCATGCTGGTATATCAACAAGAACGACGGGGCGAGGCCGATCTCAAACACCAATTATCCATTTGCAGTGGTAGTTTCAACACCAAAAACTGTCTGCAACGCAACCACGCGCTTCTTTCTGCGCATGCCCTTTAATTACGACAAACCTGAATAACAAGCCAAGAGCAGGAGAGATTGGCTGCATGTAAGGCAACTTACTTTTGACCGTGACTGCAAATGTGCAGAAATTGGTGTTCAGGGAGCCGTCGGTAGCAGTATAGGTGAAGACATGAATGCCGAAGCCGAGCTGAATAGGGGGACTGTGGGGGACATTGGATATGGTGGACACGATGTCGGAATTGTCCGTTCCCACTGGCTCCGTCCAGTTTGCTGTGATGTATTGGAAACCATATTCAGCCACTTTGGTTATGTTATCTGGACATGTGATCGTTGGCTTTTCGTCATCTGTTTTGAAGAAAAATATACGGAACATGTAAACTGTACTTATGAACAGCTCAACCTTGTAAAGTCTGGACTGAAATCTATGTTTTTTTAAATGATGGTGATAAAGTCTTCACGGGTGAGTAGTCCCTCTTTTTAAATCCTCGCCTAATATCAAAGTCCTCATGCAGTTCTCTTACCCATCATTCATGTACATATATACGAAATTACCTCGGACGGACACAAAGAAGGTACATTTGAAGTTGGAATCAACCTCATCCAAGTCAGTTACAACATATTGCACTGCTGTATCTCTGCCATGACTGATGGCAAACTGGGAGGTAATGTTGAAGGAACTACCGCTCTGGCAGGGGTATGGACTGCTGTCTGCGTCAGCCGGAACGCATCGCGACGATTCCGTAGAATGGTTTAAAGGAAGAACTAATGTCGGCTTGGTCCAGAACACAGAGGCCACTGATTGGCCTAGAGGAGCGATGACGTCAATGGTGGGCTGTCCGTTGGGGCGTGGCACTGCTTCAGGGGGAGGGCAAGTGCCACCAAACACTTCGAAATTCTCTGTGTATTGGCAGAACAAGGATAAGATAAAAATGATTATTTATATTATTTATACTGATTTTGTTTATGATCTAGGGAGTTACGTATGCAAAAATAAAAGCCACAGACAAAAATGCATCATGGCATTCATAACTGAGTAAAGATTGACTTCTGATCAAAATACCCTGCACCATTAATAAGTTAGTTTTCTTCCCCAAAATGGCTGATTGAAAGCATGCCAGTCTTATTATTAACAAAAGCTTGGCCGTCATTATGGCGCAACGGACACACACACAAAAATGAAGTCCTTAATTTGAAAGGCCTTTTTTGTATTGATTCCAGACGAGAAAGTTACATGTAGTTTGGAAAATTAATTTTCTCCCAATAATGAAGTGTCGTTCTAATGCGCTCACTTCAACGTGTCCTACCAATGATTGATTAAGCACACAGTGTCGAACAGTGTAAAATATCAGGAAAAACAATATTACTATTATAGGCGTCATTATATTGTGACATTTAATGACGGGTAGCCGATTTCGGTTTTTTTTTTAGTTTAACAATGGAGTTGTCTTTAGAAAGAATTTGAACTCAGACTTTCCTCAAACCATTAAAATGACTGTGAGACGTGGTTGTTTCAGGTGTCTGAGTTGTATTTCCAAATAGGCCTATACTTGTAAGATACTCTGGTTCCATTACTACAACAAATTCCGTCAACTCTACAATATTATCAATGTTCCAAGTACCGTTGCATATGACACCAATTATGTTGTGGCACAAAAGCTGTCGGTTTCCCCAGCCAGGAAAAGAACAATCAGCCAGCTGAGTCTCGTTACCGGAACAGTCCACACTTTCCATGAGGATTAGACCGGTTCCGTCTCCGTATATGCTATGAAAGACGGAGGCGCGTGCTCCGTTAAATCCAAGCTGATTGCAAGCGACATTAGCCTCCTCAATGCCCCAGTTGTTGGTATCTGAGCAATCTTGTATTATTCCCCAGTATCCTTGGAAATACACTTCTATTCGTCCCGCTTCGTAAGACAGACCCCCGGCAAGACGAATGGGGTAAAAATCAACTGCAATTTAATCATGCAAAAAAAATTATATTAGCAAATATCAAGTTTCAAGGATCAAATCACGACCTCTGCTGTAATATTGAAAGTCGGTATACTGAGAGCAATAAATTTCAGCATCACTGGCCTTTATGTTCCACTGTACATATAAAATCCCATAAAGACTTGATTTATGTCAATTTCTGAACCCTGAGAAGACAAAGTGCTGGGAAAATGTAACATGATGGTTGTCACACTCTCTTATAAAAGTTTATTATCACCCAATTTGATTTTTGCCAATCCTTCTTTGATAAAACAGAAATAGAAATGGAAATAAGCTGTGGTTGTCTCAATTCAGTGATTACCAAATGGTTTGTAATGACTCCTATTTTAAACACGACCACCGAGGCGACAACGTTCCTCGGTGGTGTTGTCCACCAATTTTGGAGCTCGTGTGAGATAAAGTGATTTTTACCAAGGTCCCTTTTTACCGGATTCTTGACAGACTACTCCTATTTTCTGGTAACAAAACATCGAGGACCGATGTTTGCCACTGTTTCTCATGCAACTAGTCAGGCTCTCCTCGTCACCCAAGCAGTGAAAGCTGGTCTGGTATACTGGGTCGGAGTCGGACTGCCAGCTGACAGAGTTCACTGTTGGCAAGCTATGCCCTTCGAAACCGAGCTGTCGGCAAACAACTTTAGCCTCTGCCTCACTCCAGTTTTCATCGCAAACTACACCCCACTGGTTGAGGTAGAACAACTGGATCAGACCAGACTTAGGAGTTAGGCCGCCAATCAACCGAATCGGGAACACGCTGTAATGTTCTGCGAGAAACAAATTTTACGTTGGGTGGAAAGAAAGCCCAAAATGTTGGCGTCACTTTACGTTTCATGCATCCGTTTCAGTAGACCTATACTGCTGCAGTGATGCACATGAGTTCCCTGCTTAACTGCACCTTGAAAAAAGTGAAAATCCTACCAAGTACTATGGGCTAGACAACTTCGACTTATGAGAGAAAAACAGACATTCAGAGAGCCTACGGTGGAGGTAATTATGTAACCATCTCAAGCTTGCAAGCTTCAGTTAAGCGCGGAAAACTGAAGTACACGTACATATAATTGATTTCTTTCATCTCAGAAGCCAAGAAAGGAGATACTAATTCTGATCGAAATTTCTGCATGTGTTTCTTTTCTCTTTAAAAGTGGTACATAAAAAACTAGTTCGTCAAAACAAAGCAAGTAAATTGAAACTCCTGAACAAAGCGTGTCACGTGGTTGCAAGTTTCTTCTAGAAAAGTCGAGAACAATCCATAATCGTATCACATATTTTCACTCTGGTGCCACGTGCAGTTGCACGCCTCTGTTTATAACGGACCGTGCCCAGATTCAAATAGTTTTGCACGAATATGGTGGAACCAACCTGTTGAGCAAATGACTCCTAGACGTTCATTGGAAAAGAACTGCTCAATGCCCCAACGAGCATAAAAGCAGTCAGCAAGTCTTTGTTCATCACCGTTGCACCTGACGTCTTCCAGAAACACACCATCGCTCCCTTGCATTGACGATGGAGTGTGCAAGTAAATGACAGCTTTGCTCGGGCCATGTAGGCCAAGCTGTCGGCACACGACACCGGCAGCGGCATCGTCCCACTCGTTGCTAGAGACATTCACCCATTGGCCATTGAAGAGTATTTCTACAATACCCTCTGTGCTTGAATTCCCGCCAATAAGCCGGACTGGGTACTCTTTGGCAGCTGTGGGGAAACAAGCAAGACAAGGTGTAGTCTGGAACCCAAATTTGATTGGGGGAAAAGAAATTGGATGGTCAAAGATTTCATAGCACTGGGATTAAAGAAATACTACAAAACAAGCAAAATTCTGAAAATCGCTGTTTTCAAGAAGTGAAAATATCCAGAAAATCGACATTTTCAATCTTGAGCTTTTCTTACCATCTTACTTCCTTTGATCCAAAGAACAAATAAGCAGAGTTTCAAGGCAAAGTGTTGTTTACTTTCCTAGTAACTGTAAACAAACAACTAACAAAAAGCTTAGTCTCTGTGTTTCTTCTGTTTTCACGAAGTAACACGTGAACAGAAAGTCACGCTGAATAGAGACACAGACAATTTTACACAATCCCTGCATGAGTCTGTGTGTGTACCCATGCGTGCGAATGATGAACGTTCGTCTGGTACGCGTACTTGCACATGCGCGAAATGCGTAGTACCGACTGAACCTTACGCATGCGCGGAAGAGCTGGGGCGTGAAGAAGTCGCAGATAAGGCAGTGTCCGAAAAGGGCTTCGAAAGCTACGGCTAGGTCTGCTGTCTGCGCGTCTCCATGCATTTTCAATGGTGCGTAGACCTAGACCTAGCTCTAGACAACACAACTGACAGAATGTGGGCCGAACAAGCTTGGAGGCCATTACGCGCATGCACAAATGCGTACTTTTACACGAACGTAGGTCGTTTACGAAATGCGACGGAAACGAGGAGTTTCGCAGAATTTCCTGCAAAATATGTTGTCTGTGGGCGTATTTAGTAATTTCAACACAGCATTAATGGAATTCGGGATACAAGACACTTGTGACCGAAATTTGAGCTGTCTCCGTTAGGTAACAATTTGAGAAAACCGTTGAAAACAATTTCGCACAATAGGAGGACGTTATAGTCGCAATGCAATGTAGACGACGTCCAGCCTGGGCTAGTCTCTTCCGCGACTGTCTGAGTCTTGACGTCTACGTTACAAACGACCAGGCTTTAAACGAAATGTAGCATTTTTCTTCAAGCGCGTATTTTTTTTCGCGAAGTGACAACAAGTGTGTATAATGCAACAGGAAAAAAAAGGACCTCCGGGTTTTTCTTTTTCACGAAGAGAGGAAAAAAATATTAGTCTTTATGAATGAATAATTCTATAATCAAAACACTATATCTGCTACTAAGTATGGATTAGCATTTCGAAGTCTTACATTTCACGACTTTGTGAAAAATTCTTCAATCCGTAACAAAGTGATAGGAAATTTGTATTTTAAAAGTCAGTATTTTCAAACGCGTTTATCCCGGATTTTCTGTTTGGCAAGATTGTGAGGTTTTTTGTCACTTCGTGAAAACAACGACCATTGATGTTAGTGACACATTTCCGCTTCAGAATGGACAACACAAAAGCATCTCACCCATTTGGCACATAACACCTGCATACTTGAAGCAGTGGGCATTCCATCCATTGTAGCCACAGTCAGCTAATTTGGCCTCATCACCTGTGCAATCAACATTCATCAAGTAATCCACAGTTTGACTCTGTCTGTTGTAAATTACAGACACATTGAGACCGTGGAAACCTAGTTGTCGACATACGACGCTGGCGTCTGCTGAGTCCCAGCCGTAAGAACAGACTTTACCCCAGCGGTCATTAAAGAAAATCTCGACAACACCATCTGTGTTAGATGAGCCATCAACAAGCCGAACAGGAAAGTTGCTTTCTGTTGATAAAACATTCAGTTACACTGAAGAATAAGAATATTCTTCTAAATTCTCATCAACATCTTGACATATAAACTACAAGGCAAAACACTTCATAATTAATGTAAAAAGTGTTACAGGTAGTTGAAGGAATGCACCAAACAGTGTTTTTTTAACTAACTTACCCGCCTGGTGTACCACATGTATGCCTATATTAATGTACTGCTCATCTCTTGCCTGCTCGAAATTTCTTCTTGCCAAAGATACACAAACATTACATTAGTTTTCATCTCCCAACCTCACATTTCGCAGACTTTAGAAATATACACATGGCAGGGTATCAATGTCTTGGGTTTCTTCATATCACTGATTGGTAAACGCTTTCTTTCAAATTTTACATCATTTGAATCAGCTCGAAAATATTTTTCCTCCGCTGAAGTGAGAATCAGAAAACGACCCTTCAGTGTGTTGCAAGCAATACTGTGTGTTTTTGTTGGTCTCTTACCCTCTTCACATTTAACGAATGCAGCACGCAGAGGACGAATCTGAATCATTCCCCAACCAGGGAATGTGCATTCTGATAAGTTTCTCTCCAACCCAGAACACTGGACATCGTCCATGGCACACCCATTTGCTTGTCTAGTAGCATTTTTGTACGCGATGGATGGTCCAGAGTATCCAAGCTGTCGACAGACAACGCTTGCTGCGGCCCTATCCCAGCTTTTCCTCGCACAAACCGCAGCCCAGTGTCCGTCTAGATATATCTCGACCCTGCCTGCTTTACTAGAAGCACCATCAACAAGTCGAACTGGATGGTCATCCACTGAAATAAAACGAATATCATAGAAGAGATGAAGTGAGAGGTGAAGTGAATATCTGCCACGACCAATTGTTCTGGACGGGAAAGGGATATGGGCTCATGAAAGTAATTATATGAGCGATTCACAAAAGTGTGTCTCCAAGAGTTTGCAACGCGTTGGCCATCATAACGCGCAAAATCTGTGACCCTTTTCAAACGCGAATTGGGTCAACAGATTTTGCGCATTGTGTTTGGCCAACGCGTTGTAAACTCTTGGGGATCACTACTGTAAATCGCCGTATCCAAAAAGCATTATGTTCACCGAGTTGAAGGAAGAGAGGGTGCGGTTTTCTTTGTAACAGAGGCTTCGTTGGAAGTTACTGCGCATCATTGGTTCAGGAACGACTATGCACTATTGCAGTCTCATCAATACCACCAAAATGAATATTCCCGATCAACATGACTCTTTTCAACCGCTGAGGGGGTGCTTCTGCTCGGGGTGGATAGTTTAACCATACAGTGGATACTCAGCTATGCGGTGAAGGACTTTATCGAAACTACAGTAATAGGTTGGAGATAAGCATGCTGTTGATTGGTAATGATTGGAAAGTTTAAACCCGAACAAGTCTTACCTGCCTGACAGACAATGCCTACCGCTGCGGAAAGATGTGCGAAGGGAGCAGAGTTGAAGACGGTGGAACCCGTACAGTCGGCCAATCTTTGTTCTTTCCCAGTGCAGCTGAAGATAACATTAATTGTCGGAAATCTATGGTCGTCCGCATCAAAGAGATCAGAATATACGGTTCTGTTGAGTCCACTGAAGCCTAGTTGTCTGCATGCCACGCTGGTGTCAGCGTCATCCCAAACCTCTGAAAGGACACCAGACCACTGACCATCAAAGTACACCTCCAGAATGCCCTGACTGTTGGTTATTCCACCGATTAGTCGAACGGGAAGGAAATCGTCTTCCTCTGTTCAGGTTAAAGAAAGTAAACTGTCATTGTTTATACTAGATGAAAATAACAAATGGAAAATTGAGCATAATTTCCGTGAAGTGTGTATACTACCTCTACCACTACTACTACACTACAAAAACCGGGGTGTTAAATTTAACAACCGCTGTGTTATCAGAAGACTACACCAATAGTATACTTTTCACTGGTGTTAAAATTTTTGTGTTATTTGGTGTTGCTTGTAACACCTTCTAGTGCACTGTAACACTTATAGGTGTGCAAAGTAACATCACCAGTGTTAAATTAATTAAAGTAACACCCTATGGTGTGGTCATCTGATAACACCCAAAAGTGATGATTTTAACACCCGACTTTTTACAGTGTACTACTACTTAATCTCATGCCATGACGGCGTTGAGCCAAGTTGATCCGCTGATTGCCTCCACCTTGCACGGTAGGGAATCAGTGCCAGGGCGTCCTCAAGCTGGAGAGCGATCTGCTGGAGGTCTTGCTGCATGGACGACCTCCTTCCACCGGATGTGGGAGCGACCGCGAGGACACCGTTCCAGCCGGACAAAGTTGGGTCGGCAGGACGACGAAGAATGTGGCCGAGCCACCTCACTGGGCTGGGCGAGGACACCGAGCATGTTGATCTGGCCAGTTCTGAGGCGTAGTTCATCGTTGGAGACATGGTCTTGCCAACGCACCCCCTCGATGGTGCACTCAAACAGTGCACACGGGTCCATAGAGTCTTTAGTTCGAGTTCGGGCGGCCTGTTCTTGACATGGACCCGGGTTTCTTTTTCTCGCGCTCGAACGGTGGAAACACGACTCAAGAACAGTGTTCTCGACACAAGATCACACACCCTCTCCTCGTCAGGGTTTTACAGGAACACACATAAAAACCTCGTGAGATTTTGATTTTGAACAGCTGCAAAAAGTAGAGATGGCTTCCAAAGCCACAGACAATGGGAAGTTTTGCAAAATTAACATTAAGTATTTCCATAACACAGAAATGAATGTTCCTGTTTAAGAAGAAAAGAATTCAGCCCATCCAAACATTAACTCTCGAATAACGCATCAGGCTGCCGCCATGTTGCATGTTGCTTGCCCACTAGCTACCAGCCCCGGCGTTCGAGCGGCTGACCCACAAACAACAAATCGATCAGTTCGTGAACATACGAAAACAAGCAGAGAGCGAACTCAGCCTAGCAGGCACGTCTCGGCTCCGTACAGTAGCACGGACTGGAAAATTGAACACACACAGTTTGTTGTGGCGAGAGATCTCACGTCGTCTCTACAAGACGAACAGCTAGAGCCGGCCACGGCTAGACCGCCAGTCTTGCACACGTAACCGTGATTTTGAAAAGCATGGGCAAACAATCTGGTTCGTAAGAGTGACGTCACTTTAGTTTAAACCACGCCCACAACGCACGTGCACTGCACATAGAGTTAGAGCGTGTTCACCTTTGACGAAGTCACGAACCAGATTTGTTTTCATGTGCTTCCAAATATGGTCACTTGTTTGCTCTACGGTACTGTTATCTCTTCTTGTCAAGTTTTGCAACCGCATTGTTTGGAATCCCTTTGGGCCAGATTACGTAAATAGAGGATTTTTTCCATCGCAAAATGGCTTCATAGAATTTTATGGCTCGAATTCTTCAACTTTGTGTAAATTCCCAAAACCGAGGGGTGAATTTGTCCATAGTTTTGATTTTAGTCGAGTGCCGTGCAGATCACTAATACTCATGTAGTTTTGAATCGGACCTAAGGATGTATGGGTGCATTCCACCAAATCGTTGTATTTCTGGGCGCGAGCTCATTAATATTTTGATCCCACGGGGTTTTTGCAATAAGACATGCCATAATCAGGAGGGATCATAGAAATATTACTATAAATCTCGAATTTGGGACTGCTAGTTTGGGTTTTTCTTTCACAAAAAGCCAAATTGCGGGTCTGTTTTGGATACAGGCCGGCGGCTCAGAGCTGTGTGCATAGATTTACTACTGTTTGAAAGGTATCTTTGGTGGAAAAAATGAAAACAAATTCGTGGCTAACCCCCCTAAAATTGAAACGAAAAGTGATCCTCTGGCCATAATTTGAATTTCCAGTGAAAAAAAACGGAGGACAACCCCTTCCCGAGAGTCAACCGCGGCGCTATTCTGGTCTGATTTTGCACTGTTTTCTATGGGCAAGAATTTGGTGCAGTGCAACCCTATGCACGCACATCATTTTTTTCCAGGACTTGTGACATACGCCCTCTATTGGCCTTAGCAATCACAAGCCATTTTTAATTAGAAACGGCACGTAAAGGCACGATACGACGAACGACGACACGACGCGACAGCACGACGGGACGGTACGACGACACGACGCAACTGCAAGACATGTACCAGGACGCGACAGCACGACACGACGGCACGACGCAACGGCATCAAGAAACAACGCGACGGCACGACGCGACGCCACGAATGCACGATGCAACACCTCTGCTGCACGACGAAATGCATTAAACACAGTATAAAATTAATGAGAGAGGAGGCGACGCCACGACGACGGGACGACGCAACACAATTTTTAAAGTAACACCAAATAACACCAAAATAATTAAGACCAGTGAAAAGTGTTGATGTAGTCCTCTGACAACAGTGCATAGTTTATGTCCTTAGAGTTGAACCTGACCTGATTTTCTTTTATGGAGTACTGCAAGCTAGCATTTTTCAGACATGCATTGTTGCGTGATGGAATCAATCACAAATCTGGGCTTCCAATCAACTATTTTTCTTACCTATTTGGCAAAAAACTTTGACAGTATTCTCACTGCCGCAACGCACTGTACCCCATCCACTCCTTGCACAGTCAGCTAAGCTGTTTTCATGACCTCTGCAGTTTATATCATTTGTGAATACTACTGATCGGCTTTCCGCGGAATGTGGGACTCCACACGATGCATTGTGCCCGTAGAAACCAAGCTGCCTACAAACCACACTGGTAGCAGAATCTTTCCATCCAGCGCTGCAGAGATTTCCCCACTCACCCATCAGGAATATTTCAACAGTTCCCTCCATCTCTGAAATTCCTCCTATAAGTCTAATCGGATAATCAGGATCTATTAAGATAAAAATGTCCGGCAAAGAAAACAGTTTCCTTGTTATAATTGACTAAAAGTACAATAAACATGGTGAAAGCAATAAAGGCAGACGTCTTAACGGAAAACGACTATTCAACTGATAGGTTTTTGAATTGTATAAAAAGTTGCTCATTGTTTATAAATGCGTGTACATCTTCGAAGACAAATCGACTTCCGCTAAAATGTGCCAGCAACATCCCCCAAATGTTGAAATAAATTAAATACATTGATATTTGAACCAATTAGCATCTCGCAGCTTTCACCTGTTAACGTTCCAGGGGATAATCATGTCAAAAGCTTTCAGCCAGTCTTACGAAAACAAAAGAAAATATGCATAGATCGTTTTTTAAAAGTCTCAAGAAATGTAAAAGTGAAAAAAAAACAGCTCACGATTGAGTAGGTATTCTTCCTCAAAGGTGCGCTAGGAATTTCGGTGGATAAAACTCAGCTATGCATGTATCAAGTTGTCAAGTGTATATACTTTGGGGAAATTGTATTAAAGTAATTACCTGACTGACACGCAACGCCGGCACTTTCGTAAGAAGGACAAGAGGCGCCCCAGCCAGTAAAAGGGCAGTCGGTCAAATAGTTCTCACTTCCATGGCAACCAACGTCGATCATCAACTTGGGTCCCCACCCCACGCCAAAGTAAGTTCTGCCAAAAGAAGTGTTGTGCCCGTAGAAACCGAGTTGTCTGCAGACGACACTGGCGTCAGCAGGATCCCAGCCTCTGTCACACACAGTTCCCCATCTACCGTTGAAGAGAATCTCAACCCGCCCCTCCATCTCTGAGGCTCCTCCCACGAGCCGAACCGGATAGTCGTCGTTATCTAGGATAAAAGAAGGGCTGAACTGAAAATATGAATATCAGATAAAATTCTGTAGTCCTATTTAATGTTTGGACAATTTTTCTCTGTTGAAAAAGGCATTCAATCCGGTGTATGGAAAAATGATAAATATTAATCTTGCAAGATTTCCCATTGTCTCGGGCAATATAAGTCTCCTTGCTGCTTTTGAGGTTTTCCAAAATCTTACAAGTTTTTCGTGACTTCCTATAAAACCGTGACAAGAAAAAAAAAGTAGGATCTGTTTCTTCACACATGTCTGGATCTCGATATAATAGTGGTCCCACCGCAGCAGTTTCAGCAAATTGCAGTGAGTCGGCCATGTTATTGTCGACTGTTAATTTGGAAAATGGCCTCTCTCTCTCAGTCGCACTGTATTGTAGATCGCGCTCGTGCCTCGTGAAGGCCTGGCATTCCCCATTGAAATCTGATGTTATGCTAATTAGAATAACTTAATTCCACGTTGTGATCTTATCTTGAACACGTCATGCAGATCTTGTGTAATTTTCACATATCACGGGATTTTATATCACTGTCACAGTAATAAAATAACGAGTAGGCTGGCATTGAAAATATCTGCCAATTCGATGATACTTAAGTCATGATTCGTCGTGATGTGACATGTTGTACAGATGTAGTGGTAACTTTACACTACAGGGCCTTGACCTTGTGGATTAAGCCTTGGCCTTGGTCTTCAGGCTTGCGGTTCCAAGTCTCGGCCTTGAGAATCAAAACCTTTGCTCCTCAGAGTTGTAGACTCGACTCACTTGACATGGACTGAGTCGCTATTTTTGTGACTCGTGACTTGACTTCTAACTATCGGTTTTTGACTTACTACTTGACTTGGACTTGCAAAAAATGACCTGGACTTGCACATTATGACTTGTTACCAACGCAAGTCAAAAACTATTCAATCGAACTCACTGCAGTTTTAAACTAGGCCTTTCAACTTACGTCTTGCGTCCTTAATATAATGTTTTCTTAAGGCAACATCTGGATTACTTCGCTGTTGTAGTCTTGCATATTATTGTTCGACTGTGCTTACGTTTTCCACCCCCCCCAGCTTTCCGGGGGAGCCAATCAACAGCTTCGTTTGAGTTATGAATTATTCATGTTAGTTCAGGCTGCACTCAGCCTAGAATTGAATTCAAACATGGCGTCTCAATTTCAAAGGCCAAAACTTTCCGCGTAAAGTGCCATGCCTTCAAGACACGCTAATAGAATATTTTTCGGCCAGAATTGTCTGGGTTCGTGCGTTCCTGCTTGTGTGGATGCGGGGGATGTCCTGCTAACTTGATGTGACTCCTTGGTAATCGTCGATAGGACAACAGAATTTAAGGACTTCAGATCTCATTTTTGACTAAAAGTGGTGACAAGCTGAAGTATTACGGACACTGAGCTTAACAGTGAAAAAAAGATACAAAAACAAACTTCGAGCAACACATCTACTTCAATTCACTCTTTGAAAATAAATGCTTGATGGCACTACGGGGCTTCCGTAAACAACAAATATTACCACCCCAAGTTGATTATTGTCCCTGAGGAGCTGGATGCAATGGGTGGGGCGGGGTCATGGTGAACCGCTCAACACCTCAACGAATCCCAGAAAATCCAAGTTTGTGCAACAGCAAAACGATAAAAGAAATACCGTGCTCGGCCTCCAAATCTATTTGAAGTAGATTTCAGTCATCATTATTGACCAAATAATTTTCAACTTACTAATACGTGTTTTTGCTCTATCATTTTGTTGACATAATTTAAAGCACCCCAAACGTATTGAAGGCATAAGAAAAAAACTGAAGAAGTTCCTGTACAATTTAAAGCTGTGTGTACAAACATAGCCCCTCTTCCATCTTACCTGCTTGTGATATCCGGGCTTCTGCACTGCATCTCCAAGATACCAGAAAAAAAGTCAGCATCATCCACGTAACGTGCAGTTCCATGGTAACCAGTTACATTAGTTGTCAATTCGTTTCACCAACAGATAACTACAGGCCTCGGGATAGGGGAACGACGATTAAGTGCGTTTGGAGGGGCTGCCGGGATCGCTTTTATACTAAGAATACAACTGCTCGTATAAAACAGATATAACAGATGACACAAAACAAACAAGAAAATATGAGGCCCTCCCACCACTGGTAAAACTAACAAGAGAATTACAGACTTAAGTTTGCAAATGTTGCGACGTCAGAAACCAGTTAAATCACGAGCAATAAAACATGAGCCAACACACTGTCAGTCGAATATCAGCAAAGTGCAGCAATTATGCGTTAGCAATGTCTATAAGTCATTAATAACTTAAATTGGCACCAAAGGGACTTGTTAAGAGTTGTTTTTTTCTTTGGAAATTGGCGTATTTACTCTCATTAGTCTGTCAACATATCTGAAATCTGATAAACACTTCTGTGTTTTCAGACTCGGGGGAGGATTGACAGTATGATCCAAGATCTTTAAAGGGGGCGTGCCCCCTCCCCAAAAAGCTTCTCCAATTCCGTTGTGGTGAATTTATTAATAGACAGAACTCGACCTACACTGGTCCTTGAAAACTAATGCACCAACCATGCTTCCTTCCAAAAACTTCTTAACGGAGCCCGTGGATTCACGCGTATCGGCGTTGCTTGCATTGTTCGTCGGTGATTTCTCAAAACATCAACAGGAAGGGTTCTGATATCGTATTTGTATGGATAATCTTTGCTAAGCACACCCTGCCTTCCCGTCAGTGGTGTAAATTTGTGCCGGACATGTGGGGTGATGTGGAGGATGGTTAATTATGGGGCGGTTGACTTTCCCAACCATGGAATTTGAAGGGGGGGGGCTGACATCATATGACAATATGTGCGGGTGATGCTCATGATACAGATGTACATCTGTAATATGTACTACATTCAAGGAGAATTATACATCAAAATGCCACACTTATGGCTACTTTTATTGTTCTCCCTTTTGAAGTGATATTGGCTTGGTTGTTGGCAAGTTCAAAAAATTCACCACGAAAAAGTGTGTGGAGGGGCCTGAGTCCAGACTCGAGTTCTAAAGCATAGTTTCCTGAGACATCGATACTAATCATTCTTTTCCAATACATTAGAACCTACTGCATTAGCGTCGTAACTGAGGTGTAACTATGGGGGCACCTGGGATGGATGAGTTCACTCACCTAGAATGAGTTCAATCAAGATTTTTTTTGGGGGGGGGCATGTTTCATTCACCTGCAGTTACGGTGCATCAAACTAAAGCAAAAGAATGAGCTGTCACTCGGTGGTGAAAAATTGGGGTTCGTCCATAAGGCGAAAAAAAGTCTCCGGTTTCTGGTCACCGCGCGCGTTGCCGTAGACATGTGCGGGCAAAATAAAGAATTTATTTTATTTTGCATTTCCAAAAAAGCCGCCAAACTTACTTGATTGGCAGGAATTCCTGTAGTGCGTAATTTTAACGTGTTTTCAATGGTTGGGGTTGAGTAATATGTACCGTGAAGGAATCCCCCAGGCCTCCATACATTTCATTCGGGCACTCTTAACAGATAACGTCATTCGTGTATCTTCACACGAAGGCCGTGCCCGAATCAGTTGGCTGTGGCTTGATATTATGCATGATTCTATGGGAACTGGCTGTGGATGCTGCCAAATACTGGGTGAAATTCCGGCCGTAGCCAATTGATTCGGATCCGGGCCCACGTCTGTAACCAGACAAACGAAGTGGTCTTACGTCATGCTTATGTACACAAATTGAAAACGCTTTTAAGCAACAAACCGTGAGGGGCCAGTCGATTTCAGTGTTGGTGAGACATGTGGCGGTACATAGTGATGCAGTGCATGCAGTGGCGATGGGCATCGCGTTATGACAATACAGTCATGTAACAACTCATACATCGTCACTTGCTAAGAACAAAGGCAGATTATAGAGTGAGAAGAGATTTATTTTCTGAGCTGAATTTTTTCACCAATATTTTATATGCAACTTCATATAAGCCAAAACAGAAAACAATGTGCACCGTACATCCTTTACCTCATGAGAATTTTATTTTCATTTTGACTCTGAAGCTGAACTGTTTTGATTTATTTTTTCATAGGCTATTTGACGTGCCACTTGTTTCCTCTAAGCTTAAGCAGAAAACTATGTACAAAGAATGTCACCTCAATTTCATTTAAAACTGGAAACTGGAGCTGAACATTTATTTTTCACATTTGAATTTTTCCATGGTTGTGCTACTATATTTTAACAAGCTCAATCTTGCCATGAATTGAAGCCTCTTGTTTGAGTGAGATGACTGAAACCATCGCTTCTCGTCATATTTTAATTCACTCTTCTCAGAGTAACAACGATATGCGCTCTAAAGTATATGTGCATGTACGTCACTTCTAAGAGGAAAAAAAGAGGGGGGAAAAAACGCTTCACCGCACCACTTTTGGACCAAGCCCGTGACCAGAAACCGAAGTCTTTGTTCTTTTTTCTCTTTTCCTTTTTTCTTTGCCTAAAGGGGTTATCTAAGCTGTTTCAGTATAATGTGCAACGTTGAATAAAGCTTTTTATTTTTTTAACGTCGTGCTGTAGTTACAAAGACATAGAAATTTTTCTTACTCCTACTTCGGTTTAATGACGATCAAAGATTAACCTAAAGAGTTAAAACAAGGAGGTAATCGTTTATAAATCTATGTATAAATGTGAAATTTGAAATCCATGTATAAGATTGAAATCGTTCAAGTGATTGGATTGAATAAAGAAATTGGACACGTATTTTTCCAGACGTGGTCACAGAGTGATACAAGAAGAAGAGTCGTGCCAAGCTCTAAACACAGCTTTTAGGGTATTGATGCCAATTAGTGATAATCGTTATGAGTCTCTGTGGGGTTTTCATTTTTCCTGTAATACCCCATGGCTCCGATTATGTACTATTGTAATATGCTTCTAATGAGACCAAGCCCTGACATAACAGTTTTTGTTCTCATTACGGTGCATCCAAGAGCTCATCTTTAAATTTGGGACCCGAAAATCAGTAAAGGTGGATTTTATTAAAAACTGATTTGCCCTCCTCAAGCGGTGTATCCAGCTTTGGTGTCGGGGGCACTAACGCGAATGCGGCTTCGGGCTCATTCAACATGATTTTTTTTTTTGGGGGGGTATCAAATCTTTACTAACGGTCCCGACATCTTTGCTCAATTTCGAGTGTTTTCTGAGGGTTTAGTCCTAATATTTGACAAATAAAGATACCGATTACCATCTTTCCGACTTACCTATAAAGTATTATTTGTAGAAAAAAATCCATGGGGGGGGAATCCCCTCCCACTTGATACGCCACTCCCCTCCTCCCAGAAAGAATCCTGGCAACATTGCAAATTGATGAGGTTCAAAAGCGTGCGAAGACTGACGGGGATGAAGCCATGGGGCGACACCCCGAAAATGAACCGTTAAACGCGAATTTGTAACGTCAGATCAAATATTCGGACCATGCAAATTCGCAAAAGTTGAACACATTTTCAACTCAGCGAAATTTGGCTGTAATTTTTTTTGTGACGTCAACTAAGCTGAAAGTTGCTATCGCGCGCCTCCTGAAGAATTACCTTGCTTATGCAGTGGATGGTCTGAAACCCGATTATAAGGCTTGTCTGAACAATACGGAAGCGTATTGCTGCCAAAGCGTTAAAGCGACTTATTGTTACGTTTAAACGACATAGTTATCTCGTTTAAATGACATTGTTATCTCGTTAAAACGACATTTAAACGAGATGACTTTGTCCTTTTAAACGAGATAAAATAATTTTTTTGCGTTGGCAGCAATATGCTTCCGTAGAATTGCCGCAGCCATGTCATTTGGACAAGGCCTTTTGTTTGCATCCAGAACAAGACACTGCGTTGAATAATTTCCCTAGTGCTGCTTTCGCCCCGAGTCTGACCGTCCATGCCTAGAAGACACGTATGAGGGTCAGTTGCTGGGGCGAGTTGTCCTCTGAGTTGTTGTCAGGCTTATGAGAATACAATGCCCTCGTGATTGTGGCTACACGGTACGGCTTATCTTGCTCCCGGGATATCCCAGCTGTCGAGCGGGAGGTAAACAAAAGCGATCCTGCCTGCCAATTGTCGTTGCCGAACAATGAGATTATGGCGAACAAGAATGGATCCGAATGTCTGGATGAGGACATGCAAGCTGATCTGACATTCAAGATTTTGGTCTTAGGGGACAGCAGTGTTGGTAAAACCTGTTTAACCTGTCGGTTTTGTGAAAACGCATTCGTAGGTTCTAGTTCTACGCACGCACCAGTGCCTACCGTGGGTAAGATACATGTTGTTTTTACATGTTGTATGCTGCTGTGAATAGCAGCATCTATGTTTGCAGTTACATGTACATGTGTAGGAACTTCATGATTTTAGAAAAATTCTGTGGAAGCCTTTCATGCATGCAGTATACCCCACCATTTTTATTATTCTTACCAACATGACAAACCAGGTCAGTCCCCTCAGAGAAGACTGGTCTAACTAGAACTCTAAGGATTCAGATATTTTCGCTGCTAAATTTTACTTGTAAGGGGCATTACTTTCAATTAAAAGGGTTGAATTAGGTCACCACAATAAAGATTAGTGGTTATGAGTGCGCATTTTGTTCAATTTGCTGTAGGTCTGAGTTAATTTGAATAATTTACTATTTGAATATTCGACCTTCGATTCAATTGAATATCCAAATATGCAGTCATACCGAATGGCAAATCGTTAATAAACAAACCATACATACAAAATCAGTTGCAATAACACACATAATTGTATAGGTGCATTAATCACTATGTTCTCATGTCTAGGAGCACTAGTAGTATCCATCTCCGGCCAGGATTTAGCCAAATTTAAGAGACGAACACTACTTTTTGCCCTGTTGAAAATTTCTATTCCTTTTAGTACATGTACATTGTTAAATGAATAATTTACTTTTTGAATCGTAAGATTTCTGTCGCTTTTCAGTTGAATCTGCTTGAAACAAGCCTCTATAGTGCAACTTTTCTCATTTAAAACAAAATAAAATTCTTCTCTCCTTTTCATGAATTTTGCCTTTGAATATTCAAATTCGGAAAATGATATTCAGTATTTTATAATGGATCAAATATTCGGATATTCGGCACAGCCCTAATTCGCTGTGGGCCTGTAGAGGATTTTCAGACAAGTGATATTTGGAGGTCATTGTCCAATTGACACAGATGTTCCAGGAAATGCACACGCCTTCAAAGTCTCTCAACATTCGGGTGTACGCGAGTTTGTTTCTGCATTCAACTGGGGACCCTGAACAATAGCGGACAATAAGGTCCCTGATTGACGGAGGGTCCCCGATTGACAA
>NW_019091396.1:629691-754723 GCF_001949145.1 Acanthaster planci
ACACACTTGGGTGTACATGTACATGTACATGAAACTGCCAATAGAAATACACAAATTCGAAAAAGCATGCACCTCAACTGACACAGTATGCTTCCTGAAATGCCATTGCCGGTCATGTTATATCCCACAAAAAACTTCTATACCACGTTCATTAGTCATTGGCGATTGATCCATTACTATAGTCTTTTTTAAGAAGTTAGACTTGTATTACATGTAGGTAACCTCAGAGTCGTACTCTAACCAGTCAGTGCACCGCAATAAGAAACGGGAATTAGGACAGTCATTTTGGCTGAATAAAACAAGTAATTAGTGTGGTTTGCAAACCAAATGGATTTAGTTGAAATAAATATCAAATTACCTGTACCTCTTAAGAAACGATCACTCAGTGAAGTCACACTTGTTCACCTTGGACATGTGGAAAATCCTACACTGTATGGGAGTTTTTGAATGTTCAATAAGTCTTTGTTGTCATTATCAGCACTAATACAGTAATGGGGGCTCAGTACAATATACATGTTCGTGGTGACGGTAATGTTCAAGTAAAAATTGGGGCACCAGTAATGACAAACCAGAAGTCAAAAATCATTACACAGGAGTGCAGCACCCTATTTACTGGGTGTGTACTTACATGTACATGCATGGTATCCTGATGTACCGTTTACCATTCATGCAGAGATGGACCAATTGCACAGATCAACCTGTTGGGCAGATCAACTCTCACTCCACTTCAGCACAGCGCGCTCAACAATTTTACCAGACCCTCGGTCATTTCCCCATGGTTAAACTGAGAGTCAGTGATAGTGGATTGATTCAAATACAGAACCTTATAAATGGAAGAGCCGTTTTCCATTTCATCATCTACAATGTACATTGTGGTTTGTGTAACTGGAGCCCTGACGATATACTCTTGATGCCTGTGATTAGGGCTCTAATACCAAATTTGTCAAAATGACATGTACATGGACTAGTCTACATGTACCATCATATCTGAAGTCATGTGTTCCAATAAATGCTAGAAGGGAATTGCTAGCCGTAATTCATAAACAGACATGCACACGATGTCATGGAGTAAGGTGGGGATGAAAGCTTGTAGACATATGAACAAAGAGCATGATCTTAGAATGTGTGCACATATGTACATGCATCTCACCGATGACTGATGATATACGTAATTCCCTTAGTTATATTTTACAAACCACGAGGGAGTTACTGAGAAACTAGATTACAATTCCAGACCTGAAGGTCCATGTACATACACACATCATCAAGCATGTCTCCATCTGAATCCGTATGGGTGTGTGTGTGTGCACGTTTACCTTCATCTTTGAACTCGTGAATAGGCTTCACCTGTTTAACCACATACAGGCCCTACATGTACATGTACGTCAGTGGATTGAAATCTTCTGTGTTAATGCTTTTGCACCTTGACACCTGTTTCCCCTCAGGTCTGGACTTCAAACAGCGCAATGTCACCCTAGATGATACCAAAATACAGCTTCAAATATGGTAAAATCGTGTTTTAAAATTCACATTCATTCAGTTTTACGTGGACCCTTAGTGTCATGATCATGGAAGAACTGCACAAGTTGTAATCCGATAGGGTTCAAGGCGATGATGTCTTATTCATAGGTGTAAATCCCTGGGTGGGCGGGGCCAATATATAATACACCCCATCAACTTTAGGAGCAGGAGCATGACCCATTTTATCTTCTCCAAACTTTAAGTGGTGAGGAATAAAACAAAATGTGTTTTTTTAAATTCTTTCACACTTTCCAACAGCCACTAATAGAAATCTTGTTGCCTAGTGTACAGTCAGATTGGATGATATTCTAGTATGCACGTTTCCGGTCTGTGCTGATGGTCCAATGAGTAGCTTACAATAAAATGGAGCACATGAACGGAGCCCTTGGCTTCGACACAACTCCTGATTTTTGTGAGTGACTGGTCTGGCATGCCAGCTACAGTACAGAGTATGAGTCAACTTGGGTGCATTCGAGCAAGCTACATAAATATACTCCTGAGCGCTCAAACGGCTGGAGTACGACCCATGGGTCAGCGAGAGTACACTCTTGCCAGAGAGGGAGCATATTCCTGCACCCGAGTGTAATGCGCACGCATCCTACTCGTGTTAACAGGAGTAACCGTGCGAATGCATCCTTTGAGTAGTTGTGAAACAAAAATCTGCTGTTGATTAATTGATAAAAGTCAGATGACGATACTTGTCAGCTGACCATATCAGGTGACGAGGTTTAGACAGCCTTCAGAGAAATTGCATCTGTGGGAAATATGCTTTTCTTTAGTTCTGAAGACTCTAAAAGTTAACTGCTGTAACAATCCAACTCAAGTCAAACTGCACATTCATAGGCTAAGCCAGTCTGGGTAGCATGCCTGCATGTTGACCATCGGCCATATTTACTGCAATGTCATCAATACAAGGCCACTTTAATACATCTAAATGGCTGCTGATTGGACAAATTAGGAGGTAAAGAGGAGGTTCTCTTGCATAATTCATCAGCAAATGTGCAGTGCATGTAAACTAACAGGAAAAGAAGATGGAATTCAACCTTGTGCTGTCTTTTTTGTCTTGTTATAACAACCTATGATCATCGTTAACACATGCTCTTTTTACATTCAGGGACACTGCAGGACAAGAGCGATATCGCACACTTACCACTGCATATTACAGAGGTGCTATGGTAAGCATGTTGGACTTTCAAATTGTCAAGGCTGTTGAGATATTTGAAAAGTTATGTTCTTGATATGATCACTTGTTTACTCTTTTTTTCAGGTATTCATGGTATTAGTACAAATGTACATAAAAACATGATAAGATATTCTTATATTACAGGACATTGTTAATTTTTTACTTTTCATAATTTGCATACATTTTGGAAATAAATTGAAAGTTTAAAGGTTTCTGTTATCCTATAAAGGTCAGTTGGATAAGTTTCACGGTAATGTGATTGTATCAAAATGTAAGAATAGTTTCTGAATTTTTTCAGGGAATACTTGTGCTGTTTGACATCACCAATGAAACAAGCTTCAATCATATAACAAGCTGGTTGGAAAATATATCCCAGGTGAGGAAAATTGGTCAATTTTATGCAGAGAAAGTCCTGAGAAAACTCAATTGTTTACTCCGGGTCATTCCATATTTCTGGAATCCAGTTAGGCCCTACCACACCGTTGTTGGAAAATGGTAAATGTTAACGAACTTTGGCTGTAATGCTAAGCAGGCGGCCAGATACAATTCCTTTAGCACTGCCTAAAGTGAACGCACATGCACAGAATGTTCATTTGGCTCAAACTCGGGCTAGTACTTCAAATTTGATAGCTGAAACTCCGGGTAAGTGCAATCAAGAACCATACTTAACCATAGGTTGACTAATTCTGATCAAACGCCCGCTAATCAATGATGGTTTGACTATTCTAGTTAACTATTCACGACCAGCCCATCCAGGTTGGACGCATCATTGGTTGCCACAAACATTTTTAAATAGCACAGTAAGAAAAAACCTGGTTTAAGAAAAATGCTGGGAAAACAATATGTCACTAAAAAACGACCACTTTCACTTTTATTTTGGCTGTTTTGCCTGTCCTGCGGCCACCTTTTCTCCTCTTCAGCCTAGCAACCTGACAACGGTTGACTAGGGTCATTCGCACCTCAACTTCACTGCACATGCACTAGGTACATGTATGTCACGAACCAACCACTAGTTAACTTGTGGTCCTCGATGGAACTTTCCCCGTGTCACCCATAAGGGAAGTTCCAGGTGATTGAAGCGCAGGTTCCAAATCGAGGTCGGCTGGGATGATGATCTTAAGTGTGGAGCCCCTCTTTCGGTAAATCAAAGTTGTGAGGCCAATTTAGAAAAAGTCAACTTGTGGTTGTCCTCTGGCCCTTACTAATTGTGAAAAATTTTTCTGACACAGAACGCCTCCCCAGATGTCTGCAAAGTGTTAGTCGGAAACAAATGCGACGACGAAGCCAGGAGAAAAGTGTCCACCATGAGGGCCATCAATGTAAGAGCTTAAGAACGTTACGCTGACACTGCACAATAAAACTCAGAACACGGCAGTTGCCAGAAGGTGTAGGACATTATTGGACTTAAAAATCATACACATGTTGTGATCATAACGTAGATACATGAGACAATGGGTTAAGACACAGGGTTGGCATTCCTTGAAGATAACATGCCCAATTATGAATAGCCTGCCCTCGTCAGTGGGGGGAGATGAGAGATGTGCCTGGCCCTGGAAATTAAAAGCCAGGGGAGCACATTTAGGGAGCACATTTCATGATCCATCATGCACATCTGATGCACGTTGTACATACATGTACATGTATATATGGTAAGTCATTTGCAAAAGTTTCAGACATGTCTGGAATTTTATTGGTATCTCTGTCACTGGGCCTGCATTACATTGTCTCACTGAATTACTTAACATGTTTTACAGTGGTGCATAACATCAGTGTAGTGCTATATATACAGTGTACCATTTGAATGGAATTGTTTGCAAAGGCAGGTCTTGTATGACATTTTGTCTGTGAGGCAGCATGGGAACAAAAAGCCAATGTAAGTAATCAGAAATAAAGGAGGGCACGCTAAATATTAGACTGTTAGAACTTCAAATCATGGAAATGTCATCAAATACATGTAGCTGTTTAACCAGGATACTAAGATTACACATTGAAAATAAACGTAAGCTGCCAAGATTGATTGGTTTTAGTTTGGTTTTTTCAGGTTAATGCATTTTGTATGGATGGTCCTAATTTTTTGCAAATGACTGTATTGTGTTTTAACTTTATACACACCTTAACCCTAACACTCCTCAGTCCTCCAACAGGTGAAGGATTGAGGAGGGTCAGGGTTAATTTTACCTTCTGGTACTTTTTTAAGTTTTGTACCATTTTGTTTTCTGTTTCCAAAAAATATCGCAATAACCTTAGAGTGGACATTTCTACATTTCTGACCACCATATAATAAGGATAATGCTATCATGACCTTTCCCCTTTCTCCTGGTCACAAAGTGGGAAGGGAAATAAACTCCCAGCCCTGTAATCATGTTCCAGCCAACTGTCTGAATTTAACACTTCTCTTCTATAAATGTTTGCAACAGCTCGCCAGTGCCTTTGATCTCCTGTTTTATGAGACCAGCGCCAAAATGTCTGTCAATGTGGAGCCCGCATTCATGGCATTAGTCAAGCAAATGCTCACTAAGCAACAACATAGGGTGAGTAAATGCCTTTAAAAAGTTAGGTTTTCCTCTAGCCCAGGTTGTCGCCCGTCAAGTTATGTTGAAAGCACTGTGCTGTGTATTGTGTTTCAGGACTGGCTCATACTTCATGTGATTGCAGATTTAAGAAATGCAAATTTGGCAGCATTAAAACATTTGTCGTTAAATATTCTTGAGTTGAATATGTTCAGCTTTTGTGAATCCGCAACGTGAATCATTTGATCCAACGTTGCAGTTTGCGCTCATGCTTGCTGTTGTGCTACGTACAAGCTGGCTTTTGTTTTGTGCAAACTGCCCACCGTTGATGGAGGAGATACCTAGGATGAGCTCTGATCTTGTTCTGAACTTTGTAAGCTTGATTATATGATTTTCTGAGCTAGTCGTTCCCTTTGCTCAGGATGAAATTGTTGGATGCACAGTACAGGTGCTGAATTGATCTGTTTTGGGCCTAAACCACTTGGACGTCGAAGTGATCAACATTGGTGTGTTTTAAAATAAATGTACATGTGACTGTTTGACATAAGAATCTTCTTTTCCTTATACAGCTACATCGTCTTCAGAGCACCGACAAAGTCATCCATGGCAACCGGCTGGAGAAATTCAAGAAGAAGGAAGCAAAATGGTGTGGTTGCTGAGTGGCTTCAGTCAGCATCCTGATTCTACTTGTTCTGCACTGCTGATGTACATGTAAGGTGTGAAGACAATGCTCAAACTTGTTCAACTTGCGGATTATTATTTTTTTGGGGGGGGCGTTGTCTTTCTTGTGCATGCAGCTCCTGTCTACCTCAAATGTTTGGTAAAATATTTCTTCCTAGGGTTTCCTTGATGTCTTGTAAAAACTTGATTTACCCAAACAAAAAAGTGTTATATTTTATCACGGGATGTAAATATTCTGATTATTTGCTTTGTGAACTCTTAGTTATACAGTTATATAGGCTCTGTTGAGTTCTTTGTGCTTTGTACAACTGTCGTTTCTTGTATTTGTATGTAGCGTGCCCTTCAATTTAATTCAGACAGGCTACATGTGAGGATAGACTCAGTTCTTTCAAGCTATTGGCTGTACATGTATGAGGCCATTCTAAAGTGGTCATGGGGGATCAAGCTAGGGGCAGGGATGTACCGTAGTGAGGGGAGGAAGAGGCACTTTGTCTTTGGGGGATGGCCTTTTTGAACATGTAAATGGCAGATTGAGGATTTTTGCAGATGGGTTATACATGTACATGTTGGTTGTGAGGAGGTGGACAGAGCACGCTGGATATTTTCAGGTGGAATGTGCTCCTGATCTCCAAGTGGCTGTGCTGCTGGGTAGCCCATCAAATTTCTCTCAGGAGTCAAACCAACGGTTTGAAAAGCTTAGACATGGGAGAAGTGAATGCAGTAGTCAAAGCACCTGAGGATGTCCTTTAGTTTTACAAACTGTTCTTTGACTGTTGACGATGGATGAGCCAGCCTGTGCCTAGCAGTCCCCTGCCTTTGTCGGTTGATTGAATTTTGACTGGTCACAGTGCCAATCAGAATTATGATTGTTGCAGGAGAAAGTGAATGGAAATATGACTACAAGTATGTATGACTGTTATAATTGAAAGAAAACACTAAATGTTCAAACAATTATAGTTTTGATCAAATGTTATAGTGCTCATTTGATGGAATTAGTCCACATTTCACACATGCGTTGGGGTGCTTCTTTCTCAATGATTTTCTAGCGTTTATATCCTGCACTTCCAGATTCTAAGACTTAGTACGTAGGAGTACTTGCCAAGGTAGGTAATGCTTTTAATTTATTTGCATGGTGCAATATTAAAACCAAAAAATTACCCATAATAATACTCAGACCAGTGGTATCTTTCAATGGAAATGTTTTACAAAGAATTTTAAAGGCACTGGTCTAAAAAATGTAAAGATTGCCAAAATACTATTTAAAAACCTGTACCAACACTTTTTTCCAAACCAGAAGCTTTTACGCAAAAGTTTAATTTTCCTTTCAAGTCTTTCTTGCCACTTTCACGTAACTGTATGTGTATCAAACAGTTTTAATCCTTCGTGAGGTGTGATTTTTCTCCTGAATGTATGTGTGGAGAGTTTTAATTTACTCTCATTATTAAGATGAATATAACATCTAGGGGGCAGTCTTCAATATTCACTTCAATATTCACTGATCTGGTGATCAGTGAATATTGATGTATCTGAAATATGAATCAATTCATATCAAAACATGGTTTTGGCAAAACGTGACCTCTTTTCCATGAGAAAAAGACTCTCTCATTGCCAACACCAGCCTGTGATGTTAACTTCACTGACTGATTTTGAATTGTGTTGTCATTTCTCCATAACTGGGTTGGAAGTGAACTATTGCATCTTCACTGTGAACTATTGCATCTTCACCGTGAACTATTGCATCTTCACTGTGAACTATTGCGTCGGGGTACAAGCTGATCAAAGCAATCTCAAACAGCCTCTATATTTGAAACAGCTAGTCAACATAATGCACTAGTTGACCGTGAATGGATGTTTGGGTTCTTATGTAAGTAGGTTGAGATCGGATTCAACATTGTTTACTGGTTATGCATTGGATTCAAGTTGAGACATGAAAATCAGACAGGACTAAACCAGAACTGGCTGATTTGGATTGGTTTTAGCTGTCAGATTGGATAGACCTCTGATCCGATGCAAATCTTCAGAATCGTATATCTTCAACAAATAAAAGCCAAAGCACAACAGATAGACAATCAAGTCTGCGGTGTTTAGTATTTACATGTAGGTCAGTGAGTGTTCTACCCGTGACATTGTTCTGCATTTGGGTGTAAAACAAATCACCAATTAAAATTGAGGGGGGGGCAAAGTTAGCAGATGAAGGAAAACCTTAGGCTAGCATTGTGTAAGAAATTCTAGACATTCACTTTTTAGCCCTTCAGGGAACAGGATTGGTTTCCTTTTAAATTTCACTCTGTATGATTAACATAGATGTATCATATGTCTTTGTTATCCAGATAGTACTATTCACAAACCAAAGTACATGTTCATTTAATCTATAAATGTGTATTTTATTTATTCCTTTGTGATTACTCAGAATGTTATACTTATAAATTATGCTACTGACTTAATTATAGAAAGTTTGTGGGAAATGTATCTGTATTGTTGCCGATGTTTGAGAAGATGTTTGTAAGATGTTCATAGATTGCCCATTATTCAACTTTAAGAAAGGAGACCGAGGGGTACCCCCCTTACCTGTCCAATCCCTATACACACTGTAGACTATTGTTATCTAACACATTCCCCTAGATGTCTGAAAAGAATTCCTCAGATTCCAGTGAACAATGACCAACACAAAGCAGGGGGTTCTCTCCGTTTTAGATCTTGCTTCATATGTGTAGGCTGCCTCTTAATTAACTGGTTGCAGCCGGGTATAATAGATGTTCCCGTTGAAGCCACCGACAGTGGCTCAATCGTTTCTCACAGGCTCCTGTGTTATGTGTAGCCGTAACCGTGCAAATCAGACAGAGCCATAGTTTGCGTCATTTGACATTTATTTCACCCGACATGGCGTTCATTTATGCTGTTACCCCGATACATTTTGCATTGCCAATGTACTGTTCAGTCATTTCCTGCAACTGTTGCATGAGTTAATATACGGTAGTACGGATCAGTGCCACAGCACTCCTTAGCCCATGTCCGAAATGACTTGGCTTTGGCTTTTACCTACAGCTCTATGGGCAATGGCTGCAGCCGCAACCATAGACTTCTGCATTATGTCCTCAGCACGGTAATTTTCCAAGAGCAGAAAATGACTGGGCAAGAAAGAGTTTACCCGCCATGCAGGGACTTTCTCAGAGCACACCTTTCTTATCTTATCGTGGTTTGCACTTTGGCTGTGGTTGTAGGTACCATAAAAAGCAGTTCTGTGGTTGAGAAGATAACAAATGTCAATCGAACATTAGAAAGACGTAAGTTTAGAATGCTTGTCAAACCTGCATTGTGTACCAATTAAACTGTGCAATTGGCAGAACAATTTAGGGGTTATCCCTTCCATTCCAAGTACTGACAAACTCAATGTATGGAGATATTTATTTGTTGATTTCTTTCATTTTCATTCATGAAAATAAAATGCTTTGGATCTCTCGGAAGTGCTGGTTCTGTTTCTGTCAGTTTTACATGAAATAATTACACTAAAATATTTTTCATGCTAAAAACCATATCCTTACTATTTTTCAAAATACTAAACACTCAATATGGCAACAAATCAGGACATCAGGACAGTAAACAATATCAGTTCCAATTACTAAATTTAGAAAGGGCATTTTGAGACCAAATTGTCAATCGTTCATAGTGAAACATCCGGTGTCCAGTATTCGGACCCTTCTGTTTTCACTCATGTAAAACCATAGACCACCCACACAGAACAAGCGCAGTGCACAAGTACCGATCAATAATCAATATGATATTTTTGAGCATTCCAGTACTTGTCAGATTCTTGATACACCTGACAACATATCCCTGCTCATCACTGGAACCAGAAACACGTCCTATAAACCACTTCAACTCCCTGGGGAGTATACAACGATTTCAGGTGCTATCAGGTTCATTAACCAAAGTCCCTCTCAGTCCTACAGGCACCCATTTATCTCCTGAATGGAGGGGAGCCAGTTACAGGAGGGGTCATGGATAGAGATCTGGGGGAAGAGGGATATATCCCCCCACTTTTTTTGGGGGGGAGGGATTACCAATGTAATCATCCCCTCCCTACACTTTCAAGTCACTGTGTATCACCGACTCTGTACTTGGCCAGATCAGAGTGTTCAGGCAGATAACTAAGACAAAATCCATGTAACTGAAAGGTTTGTAGAATTCTTATGACTTTAAGGGTAACGATACTTTGAACTTTGGAAACAGTTGTGAGTTTGACATAACACTTTGAAATACAAAAAAAGTGTGCCAAAAGTACAAGAATGGTAAATTGAAGACGGTGACATAAAAGAATTGGCCTTAATGTACAGCCAGTAATTTCAAAGATAACAGTGGAAGAAGATCAAGGCATGCACGTAGGTTATGGAACCTTAAACACTAAAAAAATGCTGTGACGATACAGTTCCTGATCAAAACACTTGTGTAAAAATGACTCAAGATTACAAATCGTTAAACACAAAAATCTCAAATGATTCAGTGTGGGAATGGTACAGTGTGTGGGTGGAAGGGGGGGTTAGGGTGGGATTGAAATTGGGGGAGGAGAATAGGGATATGAAAGGCGGATCAGAGAACATCCACGTGCAGCATTTCATGACATTCCAAACCTTGTTTTATATTGCAATACATCATAGTATGTAAGCTACGTGAATCAAAGCACTAAATCCTCAAGGAACCTTTACAAAATTTCATAAAAATCAGGTTTCTATTTTTTTGGTGGAGGGGGGGTTTCAAGGATTAAAAAAGGAGCGAATGTCCGGGATGCCTGCAGCCCGGTCACGGTTCCTTCGTTTTGTATTCTGTTTGGCAGTGACCTCATCATGACACAGGACGCAAAGTGTGCGGTAGTTATCCAATGAGCACAGCCCACCGCCTTGGTGCACAGCAACAATGTGATCTGCATGCCAAAACTGAAAAGTGACACAATCATTGAACATCTGTTGATGTAAACTTTCATACTCTAACTCGTTCTTCATAAATAAATATGAAATAAACATGCTGTTTGCTTTTCCAGAAAGCTCCACAGTTACAGTGAGTATGAGCACATGCAAGCAGAAGGTCATGGGTTCAAATCCCACCCGGGTCTTTTTTTTCCTTCAAGCTGTTAGAAAACAGTGAGAATGCTGGGCTCAACCATTACGTAACAGTGAATGCAAATCCCAATGTCTGAGAAAAAACTTGATATGATGGAAAATTTCTTACAGTTGGGTTTATGCTGTTTAAACACTCATAGAAATACCGTAAGGCCACATGGAACATTTATTGAATACGGATGGAAATAAAACTGGGTTAGACTCTGGGAACAATGCATCTCTACCTGGCCGGAGGACGGATTGCGTATGATGTCGTTCAACCTTTGCTTTGACAGCTTACTCAGAGGGCTACCCTGCAGCAACTCCTTCCGTTCACCCTTGGCTGCGTCTCTGTAAAAACAAATGCACAAGATCAGTGATCTGTTCTCACACTTGAGATGAATGCAGCAGACAGCAGTGTGGCGCTGCATACACTGACAGTGTGAGTCTGTTATTGGGAAAAGATCAAATTAAATCATATATCAAGGTGGGGCCACACTCTAATCATTAAAGCCTTATTTGGGGGCTTGCCCCAACATCCTCCTTTTTCCTTCAATGAGCAAAAAAGGTCGGTCAACTGCTAAACTGAATTTGATGTCACAAGTTTTGCCACAAAACTCGCAAAATCACAGTGTAAAATAACCTCTGTGACAACGCATCTGATATTTGCATTCACTCAAGGCATGAACCAGCCTCTACTGTGAAAACAGACACTAGTAAATAACCAAATGCAACAACCAACCAAAGGAAGGGAACAGATGGACAAACAAAGGACTGAAACACAACTCGTCAACATGACAGTTGAATCATGACTCACTTGATAATATTGCAAAGTTGTTGGGCTTCCAATCCACATATCTGGCAGATACCATGCTCTGCTTCCAGCAACTGCTGCCGTACATATTTGGTGTTCTTCCAGCGAAGCTTCAAAAAAAAATCAGGCATCACAAAAAGAAGGAAATGAAAATCATTCACTCTCCAGGTCAAGAAGTTCATACATTCTGGGCCTTACGGGACCAATGAGACCATTTACTTATTCATTTATCATAATTCCTTTGTCTAGTGTAATGATCAGCATACATGTACAGACACGACTCACGCTGTGCTCATCTTTACACTTTTCCGAGCAATATCGCATGTCCCATGCTGCACCCTGATGCGCTGTGGTGCTGGGTGCTGTCACGTTGCCGCAAAATACGCAGAGAGGGCGTCCTTCACCATCGACGGCCTGAACCAATGCAGTCATGGGAAAGACCTCATTTAAATGAGACTGCCATATACGAGGAAAATCTAACTTTGAGTGAAAAATAACACATCACATGTACATGGGAACGTTTCAATGATGTCTTTTGGTTTAAAGTTCAATTCATGGTTCCAAAATATAAATCCACAGACTTTTAAGCCTTGCACTTGTTTTCAAGTATCTCAATGAAATCTGAGGACGATTTGTCTTGGAGCTTTCTGATGCGATGAATTTTTGAAAAATAATTGGGAATTTAAACCTGAATGTAAGTTCCCCTCTTCACAGATGCTCCGTTGTCGTCTGACCACCAACTACGTTTTTCCTGCTCAACTGAAGACTTCAGACCTTCACGAAAAGGAAAGATGAGAGAAAGATTAAACCAGCTGAAGTTTTTGTTTACTATGTTCTCATGGAAAAACAATCCCTGCAATTTTCAGTCAGAGGATGGCCAAACCTTTGCGCGTTGGTCAGCTGTTAGTGGGTAAACACCAGCCCTGAAGGCAGTTTGATTTTTCTTTTTTATTTACATGTAATTATTCATTTTATTCGTTCTTCTTCCTTTATGTGCAGTACCAATGTGTTTTAAGCACATTTTAGAAAACAATGAAAATTTTATGGAATATTTTCCAGTTCTGAACCACTGCAAATTTGGACCTTAAGTCACAATTGAAGCCAAATAATAAACCAAGTGACAATCCTCTAACAGGGGAATAAAAGTGTGATTGAGAGGTTTTAAACTGGTTGTTTTAAACCCAGACAGGAGCCTGGGGGTGAAAATGGACAGAGCTGATAAGATTCATGATACACCTGTGCCAGTGCAGGGGAGAACTTTGGCTCTATGAAATACAGACACATTGGGTGTATTGCCCATGCCTATCCGGTGGTAATTAAGGTCAGTGATCGTCATGTGTGAAGGTTAAGAGTCCATAAAAGTTGGAGTCAATATTTCATATGAATCGGTGGAAGTGTTTCAAACCAGTTGGTAGTTTCATCATAGACTGGTTACCTTGGTGGGACTTCTCACCATCTGCCAAGCTCTGATCGCCATGTCGGTTGTGGGCTCTTCTCTTGGCTGTCTTAGTGGCTGGTCTGGATATCACTCTCAAGCTTCCACCAAGCGACTGGGCCTTCTGCCTAGCTGCTTCTGCCAAGTCAACCTGGAACAGCCAACCATGCCAATAGGCATACATACTGAGTAGCTGTTTAACCACTAGACATTGGATGACATTAACCCTAACCATGCTGAACCCAACATGGTTATGCAAGATTTCAATGGTCCCTAGGGCTAGGGAGTTAGGGTTAAACATGCTGAGATTTCCTGTGTCCAAACATGGGGGATGTTTCAACACAAACATTAAAGTCCGTGAAGGTTAAGCACGTGCAGAGCCCTCTAGCAGGCCCGGGCTACCGCTGGGCATTACTTGTCGCAAACGTCACTCAGCCACAGTGTTTTGGTGCTTCAACAAAGTGACAATGAGGTCAGAAACGTTGCGCAAAGTCACATTTTGTAAGGGACAGTGGTTGTGGTGCCTCGTCATTAGAAAATGTCAGTATCTTTGGCTAAAAATTTTAAAAAAATGTGGAATAACACCATCCGTGAGTGATTAAGTGGCGCATACAGCCAATCATCAATAGTGTTTTATATGGTTGTGTCAAACAGCTTCAGGTTCTGTGCATACAAGTCACATCATATTGGACAAAGAGGTACTTGACATGCTCTTCTTTAACTATGCCGGAGCAAGGTGCACGTCGTTCAAATTCCTACTGACAGATTACTCAGCTGGACCCGTTGTTGTCAACGACAAAATGTGTTTGTTTACACTGCAACAACAAACTGCATCCCATCTCAATATACAGAACTGAGCATGTTCCTTCAAATGCTTAGAAAAACTAGGGAAACACGCTCGTTCAGAGGGATCTGGCCGTCTTAGTCACTGACAGAGCCACAGCAGAACTTAAAGGACTTTTCTGGGAAGAGGGAAAACCATGACTTGGTACAGGATTCCCAACTCACTTTGGTGATGAATCTCTTGGTGCAGGGCTGGTAATGTTGTCCTTGCTTTAATGCTTCCAATGCTGCCAACGGACGGTCAAACAACTCACCCATCTTTCTCAGCTGTTTCCGCTTAACATCATTCAAACTGTACACCAAAATGAATTCCAATCAAATCAAGTGTATTTTGCCGTTTCCATCCAAACAATATGTGCAAGTGGGCACACCAAAGTCATTGAATCATTGGAATCATTGGAATCACTGAATGTGACAGCCTTAGCAAAGTTAGCTTTGGGATCTTGAATCTTGAGCGCTAGCGATCAGTAAACAGACAGTGGTTGAAAATGGTTTGAAAAGCTCTGGGAAAGAGTCTGCATCTACCTATTCCACTCTTTGAGGAAGCGCAGCGATATGTGCATGTTGTGCTGACTGTGAAGGATCTTTGGCAGTGCGTCCAGATCTCGGTGTTGGAGATCAATGGCTTGGAAGCTACAGTTGAGGGCATTCCCATCCTGGCCATGTGAATAAGGCAAAGGAGGAGAGAGGATTATTTACATATCATTTACAGTGAAGCCATGTGATTGGTGTAGAGATGAAAATAGATACATGCATTATTCATACACCCAATGAATATGCATGACATGCATTTTTCATACATCCAAAACCATTCTTAGTGAACAGATGAATATAGATTATATGCATGATTCAAATACCCAAGTCAGTTGACAATTGATGAACACAATATGAACTGCACATCAATGCACTAGTACAGTAACATGCATAGCTGTCATCTGGGCATTCAATGTACATACACACAGTGCACCGTTTCACCAACCTGATCATACAGATAGATTCTGTCGGTATGTTTGCTGGGGCAGTAGAGGAAAGAATCATACAGGACAGGTTCCTCCTCCGGTTCGGTCTGACTGGAGTCGGTACCCGTGTCCCCTTCGTCTCGGTTATTGTAAGGCCAGCCCTGCTCAGGTTCTGGCACTGACGCATCGTCTTTGTTCCCGGGTGACTGCACCAGATTCATCTGAGAAGCTCTGATGAAACCCGGCAGCTGGGTGTTACTCACAGAGCGTGCGTCGGAGAGTTCCTTTGGTCTGGGGCTCCAGCAGGCCTCGCACTGATCATCAGAGGCAGAGTTGAGGTACCCACAAAAAGGATCGTCACACGTCCAGTTCTCCTCCGCCGCACTCGATTCAGCATCCAGGCAAACATCTTTTCTTGATGGTTTTGATGCGGGTCTGGTCTTGTAACACACCTCACACTGATCATCATAGGCAGAGTTGATGTGTCTGCAGTAACGATCATCACAGGTCCAGTTCTCCCTGGTTGTGCTTGATTCAGAACCAACAGCAGTGTCACTGCTGGATGATTTTAATTCTTCCGCAAGATTGCAGTCACCAACTGCCTCTTCCTTTGGTTTGAAACATTTGACTGTACTCTCCTTTTTAGATGACTGTTCACCTCTAGTGTCAGATGAGATGCAATCGGGCTCTCTATGAAAGTCATAAAATACTGTAGCCTCAGAATCAGAGCTCACAGAGTTGTCACTGTCAGTGTCCCCGTCCAGTGCATGTGAAGTATTTTCTACCAAGCTAGGGGACTTCGTTACACTGTTACATACAGCACTTTTATCCAGGTCTGTCAGTCTTATGGAACTGCTTTCTTGGTTTAACATATCTAATGTAGTATGTCTACGAGTTGTTGGTGAATAGTTTTTGGACTGGGATGCTCTTTCTTTTTTTATACTGCCACACTGTCCACTGGCCCTTTCCGTGCAGAGATTTCTTCTTGCTGATTTTGAAGATCGACATCTTGTGGTCTTCCTGGGTGTGCTGCAAATTTCACAGAAAGGCAAATCGGCATGATTCTCAAAGGTGCACGCGCAGCAACTCCAGCTGTCATTTGCGTCAAGCTCCTTCACGGTGTTCTGCTTTTCCTTGTCCTCGAAAGAACTGGGCATACACTGCTCCCTACTTGACTGGTTGCTGTTCCGAGAGGATGTGGTCTGGTCATCCATCTCAGTATCGCTGTCAGAAAGCCTATTCTTTTCAAACTCTACGACTGCGAGTTCAGTCTTACCTCTTTGGTTTCCCCGACGTTTCTTATTGCTTCTCATCTCCGGCAGGTCGTCAACAAAATGTGCAAGGCCTGAATCTTTACCAGTAGCAGTGGATTTGTCAACGGTGGTTGATTTCTCAAATTTCCCAGGGCCTGGCATCATGCAGAAAGTCTTATTGCTGAGTTGAGCATCTGCAGCAAACAGTTCCTTGGGACTCAGGTCACTGGATGGCCTGTGTTTCTTGATCCCTCGGAAGTCATCATCATCCTCATCGATGGAGATGCTCTCTACTCTGTGCGGGTTCGGTGGCGTTTCTGCCGGTCTGCTCGATGACAGGTGGTCACGTTTCCTCTTCTTCGTGCTCTCGGTATGGCCGGGCGTGAAAAATGTGCGGATGTCATGACTTGTTTTCTGCAAACATTAAATGAAAGATTTCACAAACATCTTGAGCCACTCCGTAACTGCTTTCCTTTCCATTTTTCAGAAGCTGACAGCATAAACATCAAACAGATTGGTCAAACATTACCACAATCAGCCCAAAATCATTCCATTCTTGTTTCTTCCAAAAATGGAAAAAAATATAAGCACTTTGAACTTGTACAATGGCTGAAAATATGACAAGAATCAAATGTCATTAAATCATCAAAATCATCTGCATCATGATGACAGATTATCTGCAGATAATTACAGATTATTGGAGGATAATTACAGATTATTGGAGGATAATTACAGATTATCAGCATATAAATAACAAGCTGCAAACATCTTACTGACTTGTGACTCGAAATGCACAAACGGTAAGTTTGATCCTGGTAGAATCTTTTGCATTGCCAAGGTCAATGCCTTCAATGCAAGAACCAGTCCCACAGCATGACTGTGATGACTATAAAAACATAACAACCGACCTTGCTGGCGAAGTAAAAACTTTCGTCGTCTTGCAAGTCTCGGTTGCTTGGCAGCCAAGCCGCAGCATGTTTGAGGAATGCCACCTCGTCCCCGCCCTTCTCCTCCATCCTCAGATGCTGGACCCGGCCATTCAGGGTGTTGCTCAACACGTTCACCTGCAATGCCATGGACAAATCTGCAACAGTAACTGAGATCTTCCATGGTCTCCACACCTGTACGCGTGACCAAGAGCTATTTTTCCCACAAAGGTAGGTCTCCCATAGGACAATGTACCAATGTTCGCATACGTACACATTTTACTTTACCACAGAGGGCAAGCATAGAGAGGGATTTTAGTGGTCAATCTTTTACTCAATTCTGTCCTCAGTGGTAAATGCCTGTGCTAGTCTATTAAAGAGCATTTATTGCAGGAACCCTGATATAATAGAATATGCATGTCTGACATGGACATGTCATGACAATTAATTTCTGAATCTCAGCTGTGTTTCCATGGTTAACTTCAGCTCTGCAATCAGTTTCAAGTATTCACTGCTGGAACCAAATGAAAATATTCCAATCCCTTGATTCACTTGAAACAATTTGATGTTTCTGCGGCAGAAAATGTATCGAGCTTTAATGGCCTTCATACATGTAAAACCCGAAAACAAAGACTGACATGAGACGAAGATGTGGATGCCAACCCCAATGGTTCCCAAAATCAGAAGTAATGACGACACACCTTCCTCGACAGGGCAGACCACAGCCATTCATCGATGGTGCCCCTGGCAACCAGATAGTGGACATGGATGGCATTCTGTTGGCCAATGCGGTGGGCTCGGTCCTCGCATTGCTCTAAGATTCCCGGCGTCCAGTGCAGCTCGGCAAACACAACTTGGCTGGCTGCAGTCAACGTCAAGCCCTGGACAACAATCACAAGCATCATCTCAAACGACACAATGGTCGGTTGCATACTTGACATGGCTACTAAGTTCAAAGGAGTGAAGTTTGACATGGTCACTGACCTTACTCTTCTTGATTGGGCCAGTGCACACGTCATTGTAACACCTAACAATTGAATCAGTACGTATATGCATATTTTGCCGAAACGTCAGACAAACGACCATGAACTGCCCCAAAAGGCTTCAGCGTCCAGTGACCATCAGCAACCTTAAACCAGCCTCCTGGTCCCCATTTACACTGTAAACTTAGGAATCATTATTTTCCGGGTGGGGGCACACAATGGGCTTGGTACCCGTTTCAGCAAGTACAGAGGTCTTCATTTTTTCTAGTCCAAAGTCTGAGACAGGAGCCTGTGGAGGCAGAGAAGGGGAAGGCAGGCCCCCCTCAGTCAACGATCATCTCACAAAATTCCATGTGATTAGGAATATAAATGAGGCCATTTACTGTATGTATGCTACATGTACAATACAACACAGACAGGCCCCACAAACATGATTGAATTCTTTTTTTTAAATGGTTCTTTTCAGGTCCAGTTACTTTCGGTATTGTATGCCCCAAAAAACAAGAGTGCCATGCTGACAATGGAAAATGGAAAACACTGTGGTCTATGCGTTTTGTGTACATATTTTATTTTAACACTGAGCAGAGGTACACAAAGGAAGCATAAAGTTTCCCTGTCCTTAATGGCCACTCCTTTCATTTCTGTCCTCTGTGGCGAGTGCCCGTGCTTAGTTGGTGGGAGAGTGCCCTGTCCTCTGTGATTGATAGTGAAAAAAAAAAAATGTGCGTGTGCTGGTCAGGGTCATTGAGCTTGACTTTACAGAACCAGGGCGAGCAAAGGTGCACCTTCACTTTCCCCAGGGAGAGGGGTTTGGTTTGAGGCTGACTTATACTCACAGTTCCAGCAGCCAAGATACTCAGTAAAGCCACTCTGGTGTTACTGTCATTCTGGAACTGATGTACCAGTTGCTGAAGTGAAACACAACAAATATTCCAGTTCTTCTAGGACAAGTTGCTTAAAAGGCAGGATATTTCAGATGCAAAATGAGGCTAAGCTTGACCGCATCCTTGGTCTCTTTCATCAGTAAAACCCTTCCAGGGTTCTATGCGAGAACCCTTTCAATCTGTGACCTAAATGGGAAACACTTGTTACCTCATTGCTACTACTACTGGGCACCTAGTGCTATGAAGATGTCGAGAGTTTGTGCACATTCAGGTGAAAATTTTATCTGCCTACTTTGTGCAATACACACAAGTACAGTGGCCCCACAGCACCCTCTACTCTTTGGGCACCTGGTTCAATAACTGACAACAGTCCACACCAGTGCAGAGAGGAGGTCAAACATCCATGTCAAACCATCCAAGTGGAAAATCAGAAAGCTATATTGATGCTAGGTGAAGATTGTCATGTACCACAATGGGAGAAGCTTGTAAATGTGAGGGTCGTTTCTCCCAGTTTTTATTTCTAAGTTTGAAAATTGAGGTACCCATAAATTTTGTCCTTGAAGTTGGCAGCAGTCACCTAAAGCAAGTTCCGTCAGCTGAGTGACCTGACAAAATACTTTCCCCTTCATAAATGTTACCATTCTTTCACTGCTTGGTACATCTCCATCGATCCTGATATACTTGAGAGGCATCTTGTGCTCCTTGGCATACGCTGCTACCGTCTGGGCCAAGGCTGTCAAGACCTCCTTGTGATGAGCAAAAACCAGGAACTTCAGGCCCTGGTTCTCTAGAAGCATCTTCACATACTCACATACAGCTCCTATCTGCACAAGGTTGGGAGAAGAAATCAATATGAGGTCTTCAGTAGCACCTTGAAATTAATCTAAATTTAGAAAGTTCTGGCTTGGAGAAGAGGACCATTGGTTAATCTAAATTTAGAACTGGCTTTGAAAAGATATTGAAATGAGTATTAAAAGTATAAATATTGACAGGACATCTGTCATAGCGCCATGCATACAATGAGAACCCAACTTAGAACCCGCTACAGAGGTTGATAGAGCAATATAGTAATGATTACTACTATCTCGTCAATAAGTAGTTCCAAATGTCATGTGAACGAAAAGTCTCAATATCTGCTGTCTTCTTTTCCTTTCACATAGCTCAATTAAGATTAGGTGTATTTTTGTGCAAATATGGCTTGTTACTCCTATAGGCCGTTTTCCAATACTCGACTTGGGCTCCGTCTCAGGCTTCAACTGTTTTTCACTTCCTGACTTTGAGGTTGTAAGTGCAATAGTAAGTCTGATAGTGCCACAAAACATCAAGTAAGATGCAAAAGAGTCAAACGTTACAGTACTTCAATTTCAGTTAAACGCTTCAGGCCCACAATCGAGGATTGGTTTCCTATACGAAGCCTGAGACGGAGACGAAGTTGAGTATTGGAAAACAGCCCTAATTTAGTGACTGTGAGTACTGACATTCCTGCCGGGGACCATTACGCAATACAAAGCTGCTCCCAATTGAAGCAGCTTGTTTAGAAAGTGAAACAGGACAGGTGTTCCAAGGTCAAGCACGTAGAATTTTTGAGAAAGGCCCAGACTACTCGCAGAAAATGACTCTGGAAAGCACCAGGAACATGCGATATTGGGAACAGCACGGTCCAGCTGACAACAGTACATTTTTTGCTTCTAGAACCTAACAGGTTTTGAACAAACCATCCTGAAAAGAACCAGGAGCTACAAGCTTTCCAAATGCTTCCTAATCAACAGCCGACTAAAGGGACTTCACCTTAGCTTTCCCTGTGAGGGTGTACATCTGTGTGGCTAGTTTCTTGACTTCAAAGCCTGTGTTGTGAATTTCTTCCATAGGATCTGATGCAGGATTGATGATTTTGTCCAGTTCAGTCCAGCATTTTTCAAGTTCCTGATCAAAGCATTTCAAATAATAACAACTTGGGTAGAAATAATAGGCCATTGATAATAATAACAACAAATGAAGCCATGATCAACAATGAAGCCATGTTTAGCCTCTTGTCAATTCAGTTGTACAACTGCTCACAGCTTTGGATGGGATTTCATCCTCAGTTTCTCCTTTAAAAAAGTTGAAAGTCCAGTCTTTCAGACAAGCAGCTGACAGTCAGATTTGGAACGAAATTCTACAAGTGTTCCACTCACCTTTTTCTCGTCAGAGTCTGCTAACTCAAATGGAACCTTCTGTCTTCTTTTGGGTGGAAGCTGAGTCAATACCTTTATAAATTGACCAAAAAACCCACAAACATTTATCCTGTGATTTATGCACATACATGAATTATTAAACAAGCAGGATGGAACCTAAAAGGAATGAGAAAAGTAAACAGTTTGTCTCATGGTTCTCAAACACCTGTGTGGCTCATTACTCAGTGAACTGACCTGTTTTTTCTCTCTGCGTATCATGACTGATTTCACCAACTGTTTGTGTAACTCGTCCAGATTTGAAGCACCTCTAAAGCAAATCAACAACAGACATGGAGAGCTTAGCAATTCCTATTGGTCAGAGCCTGTCACATGGCCGGTCTTAAACAGTGGATAAAGCACCAGCAGGCTGTGCGCCACCTCAGACAGTCACATGTGCCCCAATCTCCACATAAGGAGATAACAACTGTGAGAGGGGCATACCCTGACATGGATACAGGGTTGTTTGAAGAAAACGAAACAGCACTGTTGAACCAAACTGTTGGAAATATACGACATTTGAACTTGTTTTGACTTTCTGACACAAAAGATATTTAAGAATGGGAATAAATATGTGCTTGGCCAGTCTTTAATGTTCGATTAATCCTGGCTCTAAGAAATAGACGCTCATGATGTCTCTCACCAAAACCCGACCAAGCACGTATTTATTCTGTTAGTACAAGCTCTGAGGCAGCATACAATACACTGATCAACCACTGACAGATGAAACAGTTTACATGTAGTTCATGTTCTGCATTCAACACCCAGGTCCAGGAGTTCCTCTGTTTTCTTTATGTCAGTCAATTTATTGCTTTATTATTTTCTCGGATGATGCTGTGCTTGCCTAGCGCTAAAAGAACACATCCTCACAAATGACCTCAAAGCAAAATAACAGACATAAAATGCTCTAAAGCAGTGCAAATATGCAATTGCTGAACAACAAAATTGGCTCAGCAGTGAGAGGGCTATGGCACACATGGTGTCCTCACTCATGTCTGTCATAAGGCATCAAATGAGCCTGAATCTGAAGTGGGGACTTGGTGGCTCAGTGCTGGCATTTTGCCGTTGCCACGCCATGGCGAATGGATAGCTACAGACAACCATGCCTGCTTTAGACATGGCTTTATACTTCTGGGCAGAAGATAGGGAAGGGGTGTGTGAATGTTAATTGGAATGAAACCTTTTGGCCTTTCATTCACAGAGACATTTGGCGACAAACTGTGAGGAAAGCTTTATACTGCCTGGCTTCGGTAAGCATCACCATGGGGGTGTTACTATTTTGTAAACAGAGGCCAAATGGCAAGAGGGAGGCTTCCTACAATTTGTAAGCAAATTTCAGCATCAGGCTTTTACGTTTCCTTGCTGACGTGAGACGAGCAACTTACGATGTATCCCACATTCTTTGCCTGCCCAGCTGCCTCCAGTGAGCGTTGCAGTATCGCTTGGCAAACTGCGAGAAGCTACCCATAAGCCCCTTCTGCACGCTATCAATCTGTGTAAACAGCTAGAAATGAAATAAAAAAGAAACACAATTCATCCAATTACTGACTGGCTTTGAAATGAATAAAACTCTCCAGTATAAAGACTGGCAACTTCGGCAATTGTATTTTGCTGCCCTCGAAAACCATAAGGACAAAAAGGTTCCACTTTAGCTGAAAACAAACAGGTTTATGAGGAAAAGCTCTTAACAGAAGCTTTTGAGACAGATTGGAACCATTTTTGCAATAAAGATGTGTAATAAAGATATGGCAATCTTAGAAATGAATATTCCAAATTTCAAATAAGTTTACAGCTTGTCATCCGATTATTATACGAAATCAGTGTCATTTGTTTACACAAACCAAAGTTTCAATGCATCAAACTACATGTAATTACCAATATTGCAGGCACTACAGCCTTCACCTTATCGGATACCGAAGGAGATCTAGAGCAGACAATACCAAGACCTTGTTTTGAGGTGTAACAGTCAAGCCAGGTAACTCACTAGTTGGATGTGAACCCAGTCCAGCATAGACTGGGTTCAAATCATCACTAGGGTCACATCTGTCACTAGTTGGATGTGAACCCAATCATCACCGGGGTCACATCCATCACTCGTTGGATGTTAACCAAGTCCCGAACCGTGATGCCTCACAGCCTACCTCTGCCGGTCTGGCTAGAGCTGGGGTACCAGTCAGCAGCATGACCCTCTTGGCTGCCTGCAAGAGGGGTACCAACACCTTGGTGCGGGCTGCCTTCCTGTTCTTCATGTAATGGGATTCGTCCACGATCACCACGCGGAAAGCCTGGTCAGTCAGTGCTTGCACCAGGGTCTTGCTGTCGTTGCGTAACAATCCATACCCGACCAAGGAAACCTTGCATCTGGCTATGTTCCTGTCAAAAAAAGTTCCAATAAATTCAACAGTGCATGCATAATGTTGAAGGCTACAAGCAAACATGTTGAAACACAGATCTGTTGGAGACCAGAGACCTGACTGGTGATAAATCTTGGTCCCCACAACTAAGTCTAAACTTTTCTAGCAAAGGAAATTGTCCCCCCCCCATGTGGTACCCACCTGGGGGAGCATCATTGTCTTCTAATCAGATTTCCAGAGAAGGTGGGCTAGGTTTGTTGGATTTTGTTGGTGGGGAAGGGGACAAATTGCTGCATGTGACAGAATCCCACCAAAAAGAGCCCAAAAAGCACTTTTATAATTAATTATTATTCAACATGAATTTCAGTGAAATATATTCTGCTCCTCCTATTAATGTTGCAATGAACGGGATATATCCTGTGGTTAAACAAGTGACAGCTTCTATTGATTTGTTTAAGGAACTGTAATTCAAAAGTGGCTCAGGGACTTCAGACTCATTTTGCTGGGTTTGAGTCACCTAAACTCTTGCCATTAGTTCCTACTGCATTCAACAGGGGATAACTATATCATACCAATCAATACCAACAAAGAGAGCAAAAACGACTGAAAAAAAAGGTTTCGACATTTGTTCATCCTTATTAAACAAAACTGGCCCTATTTTCAAGTGGTTGATACATGTATTTGCAGAGTAAATGAAGAAAATTATGATACAAATTTAGTTTAGAAAAAAAAACTTAGTGTCCAACTTTTACCTAACATCACTCCCACTCATGATCAAGTTCATATCTCTGGGCTGGAGGTCTGGTAACCAGCGCTCCAACTCCTCAATCCATGGATAACGCATGGAGGATGGCACCACAATGAGCAAGGGCCACTCCGCCTTGTAGTAGTAGGCCACGCTGATAGCTTGAATTGTTTTTCCAAGGCCCATCTTAAAAGAAATCCAACACAGAGGTTATATTAGTATGCTACTAGTCATTGCGATTATTTCATTAAAGAAGAAGTGGAAGACAGCGGCCAACTACTTAGCGTTTATGACTCCTGATACGGTCAGCGACTTGAATCCAACTGTTGGTCAGCGGTTATGGATCAAGCCACTTCACCCCTACCATACTAGCTTCTCTCTCTCCACTCTGAAGTATAAATGCATATCAGCAATACCTGAGGAGTAACTTTCATCCAGGGAGAACAGACATTATCCTCAGTTGTTTCTTACTATGGAAACTGCCCATAAACTCCAGCCAGATAGGCAACCGTGGCTTGTAATGGGCAACCGTGGCTTGTAATGGGCAACCATGGCTTGTAACGGGCAACCATGGTGTTACACACAGGACAAAAGGTGACATTTTGGTAGAACGGTCCATGTACACTTGTCTTTGGGCCATTCTAGGAGGTCTTTTTGTAGGGAATTCATCCTCTTGATGAATCCTCCACATTCTGCCATTCTGCACTCTTGAGCTTCAATTTACTGCTTCGCGGGGCTTCCAGATTCAAGAGGCAAGAGTAGCTAGGGTGTTCCCTTCTAAGACCTCAAAATTGATGTTGAAGTTCAAAGGATGGTTGGTTTGAGAAACTGTTCATAGCTTACCACAACATTGTTTACCTTCAAAATGAAATCAATCAACTTATCTTTTGTCTCATGAATGGTAGAGACATTACCTGAAAGGAATTCTATACTCACTTCATCTCCAAAAAGGCATCTGCGACAACAAAAGAAAAGCTAAGAATTTATATTACAGGTTTCACCCTTACCCAACGTATATAATTAAAAACACTGTCTACTGAGTGCTTGTCCAAGAGTTTGCAAAACAATTCACAAGCTTACTCGGGTGGGACTCGAAACCACGACCTCATGCTTACTAGTGCAGATGTCTTAACCACTCGACCAACGAGCATGCCGGGGTCGGCTGGCCGGTCCGAGTCAGGTGTAGCAGTGGGTACTTATTTTCAAGAAGTACTTTGCATTGGGGAGATGTTAATTTTTACTATTATTATTACTGGTTCACAAGTCTTCATCACGAATAGGCCTACATGTAGGCCTAAAGTACATGTACTGTACATTGCCGTTTTACCCCACAGGCCTAATTTCCCTCAAAAATCAAAGCCATATCCTTTTTTCACAAACACAATGTCTCTGATACGAAAAAGAACATCATCGCCAAAAAGTAGACTTTGTTTCCTTATTTATAGAAAAAGGGTGCTAAAAGTGAAACTATGGGGTTGGTCACATGTCACGCCCTGCTCCCTAAAATCTTCATAGAACTCCCATGAAGCTTTTGGAAGCATTGGGTGACAACCAACCCCATAAATAACTGTTCTATCTAATGGACTATTTCTTCATGGACAGATTAAGTCCACTTCTAACATTTAGGCCTAACTTCTCATGCCCAAGTTTAGCGTGGGCATGGTGGGTCTAAATGCAGAAGTACATAGCCTACCACCGACCTTCCTTTCCTCTGTAGAGCGTACAATATTCCTTCTTTTTGAAAATGCAGCAAACTGTCCCTGAGATTTCTTGGTAAGAAATCAAGTTGGGCATCCATTGTTCTTTGATCGTCATTTATCGGGGCCACTGATTCATTCATCATGTTCATTCTACGTCATCGTCATTCATAACATGGATGTCATGTGTCATTCCTGCCATGGAGGAAGGAACATGTTCCTGCCTGCGCTGGACACTGACGATCGACCAGGCTGACATTGACTGAGCTTACGGCGTATGTGTACGTACAGACAGAGCAGGCCGCGCCGCCCTAGGCCTACACGTGCTGTACCGCTGAACTAGGCAGTTTTCAGTGTGTCGGAAACATGACATGGTTCCGAGTCAAGTGTCAACAGTGGTTTGTTTCACATCTTGTGTACATGAAGGAAGGACATGTTATGTATAACGATAGGCTACTCCTTCACCCAAAGCGAGAACGACAATGCACGTTGTTGACGCAGCACCGCACACTGCAAGTACGGCATGCAGCGGCGATCGTTCACCATTTTGTAGATGGAGCGCCACCTTTGACCTAGGCCTACCTAATTACCATAAAACTTTTCGCGAGGGCTGCACGCTCTATGAATAAGCTGCCATACATGCAGACAACTGACAAATAACCCCCACTTCAAAAATTCAGGAAAAATACTCACAAGTTCATCAGGTGTTCAAGACACATATCAAAATAAAGCACACTTCCTCATCCTCCAGTTTCCTTTCCTTCTAAAGCAGTCCGGAGGCCTGCCCATGGCCAAATTTAACATTGATACCTACACTCCAATGCCCAATAGAGCAATGGAAGGGGGTCGTTTTGCCTGACACTTTAAGACATACAAGCTGGCAGTCCTGCTCCTAGATTCCTGCTCTTATATTCCATCCTCTTTGTTTGCAAACCATCGAGTCCAAGTTCCACGACATCTATACTCCAATATGGAGTTTTTCATAGCTACACATCGTGATTCGGCCCGCGCAGGCAATTTCAGGCCTTACTGGCTGGCCTGCAACCTGAGGGTGAAAGTGATCAGTTCGCTTCCATAGACTATATTGTAAAATCTTCCACACGCGTCAAATGGAAGCAATGGTCCTAATTATCCTTCCTTTTTTTCTTTGAATATTCTGGTGGGGTAGGAAATGACTTTGTGAGACATTTCCATTCCAATTTTATAACCTAAAATAGTCATGATAAGGCAGATCCCTATTATGAAAATTCATGTGTATAGTCCCTTGTACTTACAATAGAGCCATTTAGGGCTGACTTTATCTAATTTTTAAGTATGGCTCCTGGCTTCAACCATTCTACTAAACGAATCCTAAAGATCACAAATGTTGACATCATGTAAATCGTAATTTGGTCACTTGCTATTTACAAGTAAGAAGATTATTATGGCTGATGTGACCATGGGTTGCAAAACAGCTCTGATCTTTATGCAGGCCATTTTGTTTTCGTCATAATGAAAACAGGCAGCTTTTTCACACAAAATGTCAGAGATACAACGTTCCTCTATTAATTTATTAATTCAAGAAAAATGTACAAAGAATAAACCGTTTTACGTTTTCAACATCATGCATGGCGAATTGAAATTCAACCCTTGGAGTTTGAGAGGGGAGGGTTTATTGGATGAGGAAACATCGTAAGGAGTATATACATGTCGCAATTACATTTTGCTTCCAGTGCCCACTTGAAAAAAAATTTGCATCCCTGCGTGCTTTTCAGAAATGTTCACCCTTGCTACGCCATTGTTATCATCTTCAGCCGGAGAACATTAAAATCGGGTTACATTTACCCCTTTCAACAGAAATAAAACAAATGAAAAGAAAAAATCGCTTCGTTTAAAGTGCACACAAGTAAGCGATGCCGTATATATCTGTCACAAAATAATATTTGTCGCTCACAATACTCTCCGTAAATAAATACTTAAGGCATGATTATGCAGGAAAATGCAAAAACGAGATATGTTATTTAGTAATAGGTTATCAGAGCTAGGTTAGCGGCTCCAACCATCTGCATGTTCACAGACATTTATCATTATACGATATCACTTATCGGACAATGAGACAATGGAAAACATACGATAAAAACGCTGTTTAATACGTTCCAGCAGGCTGTCCGAAACCACGAGATATTCTGCAAAAAAATATCAAATCGGTCGGGAAAACCTATACAGCGTCGTTCAGTTGCAGAGTTTTTTACAAATTACACCCCAAATGAAAAATCGGGTGTTAAGTATCCCCCCCCAAAAAAATCGCTTCGTTGCTAGAGCACACAAGTATACGGTGTACAGTTGACACTTCTCATAAAGATATAACGCAATACTTCTCGTAGATATTCGTAGACTTTATATGCAAGGAAGTGCATTCTTATAAAACAGGTGTTGCTGTATAGTAATACATCATCAAAGACTTGTGGCTCAATTTTAACCATCGCGATTTAATTCACAGACATTTCATCATACAATATCGTTTATTGAACTTTCACTGTTAGTGGCTGACATGACAGTCTGTCGATAAATTGAGGGTAAGTTTGAGATAAGATACCTTTAAATTTGTGAACCACTGGTCGATTTACCTGGTACTTTTGTATCAGGTTACCATAAAGAATTGGCCAGCGGTGCATGATACAATAATTCAAACTTGCCCAAGCGTCACGTCATTTTGCTCATTACCTATACCGCTCTTACAGGGCACTAGGAAGGGAAAACGTCTTTCACCGAATCTTTCACTGTGACGAAAATATTTCTCAGCTAAGGTGCGTTCGATTAGCTTACACATGGCAGCTCTGAATTAGAGATGGTCGTGTATGCTACGTCAAGCAAACGAGATGTTGGGGACGAGGTTAAACCCGGTAACTTTAGGAAGCTAATCAAACGCATGTACTGTACATGTACATTGTATAATACATGTACAAGCCGACTCGCAAGGCATACGCTTGTCTGGGATTAATACTTGCTGTCCTCATCATCAACGCATGGCTTTCAATGCTTCTGGAAGTGCGCTCACGTGTCATCATGTACATGTACTTGTGGAAATTTTGACCCGTATTATGTTCCATGTACAAGGATTTGCTCTTCCATCTTAGCGCGCTAGCTGTAAAGGCAGTGGGGGAGGAGCCGAAAACTTGCTTCAACGGTCTGCGGCGCCTGGCCTGCGAAAAAAAAGACCTTCACACATATCACAATAAGCAGTGTGAGCAAAGTCACAATAAACCGTGACTGCATTTTAGCAATAACACCACTTGTATGTGGTCAGTCGACGAACAAACCCTTAACGATGCATTACGAAGACATTTTACACCGGGTAGGCCATTTTGGCAAGTACCAAAAGTTGGTTATCGTTCTCGTGTCTATGATAGAAATCCCAACGGCATGCCATTTCCTAGCCCAAGTGTTTCTGGCTGCCAGCACCGATCACTGGTGCATGGTCCCAGCCAGCCAGGCCGTCAATTGCAGCCGACTCCAGCTCGACTCGGTGTCCACCTGTCAGGAAGCACAGAAAAACGAGAGCATCCCTTACGAGCTGGACGCCGATGGGAACCGTGTCTACTCCTCGTGTGAGCGGTACTCGATTGAGGAAGACATAAGTGAAAACGCAACGGACGTTATCGCCTGTGATGCTGGCTGGGATTTTGACAGATCGCGCTACAAATCAACCATCAATGAAGAGGTAATAGGCCTGATAACACGTTAGAGCTAGACGAGCTTTGAAGTTTGTCACGGTGAAGGGGTGACATATTAAGATTTTCTCTCCCATTTATATACCTTTCCATGTTGTTTCGGCAGACTATCCAGTGTTCGTCGATGCCGATTACAGTGCCATTCGTTTGTCTCACAAATGGACACAGACACTGTGCCCAGATCCCCGTATCGTGGGTCCTACTGTTTGCGGGAAAATGTGTGGAGAACTTTAATTGTTCTACAAGTGGGTTTCTGGTTTAGAAAAGAACGTACACGTGCCTTCTTTGCTAACAAATTCTCCACAGATTTTGAACAGTTGACACCGGGGTAGTCGTCAGCCCATCAGCAGCTGTTCCGACCCGTGGAGCAAACATTCAGTGTGCAAAACTTTGATTTTTTGGCAAAGATAATTTACACTGGGTATGAATAATTATTTCTAAAATTGCATTTCCTGGCATCCAAATGACATCATAGGATAACTGTTCTATCGTAACACTGGAAAATTAAGAGAAGTTAGTTTAGCAAACTGTACTATTTTTGTTGTTTGCTAGTGACTTTGAAAGCTCGCAAAGCATTTCCTAGTAGATCCCTTCCATTTAAAAAAATACCATGGCACATCCATTGGATTCCATGGGGAATTTCATTTTTTTTATAACCCACTATAAACTTGATACTCTAATAATCTTTCCGGGGCTATATAAGCAACCGACTTCGCCGAGAGTGCATGGTGTCAGCAACAAACTTAAACCCGTTTATTGGCCAATTTTTGCCCGCACAGACGCGAATACTTATAAGGTGTAGCCTCATCGGTCCCTGTGCTCTGTGTTTCCGTTTGGGGGTTGATTTGTATTATTGTATTTCACTTCAACAGTTCAACCTGGTGTGCGACCGGGAGGACTTCGCTGGCATCGCGCAGTCCGTCTGGTTTGCTGGTCTTTTGACGGGTTCCCTGGTGTGGGGATCGGTGGGCGACTGGTAGGTATTTGGGTACTTAAAAGGGACTTTTTCCTGTCTGTATTGCACTTGCAGGCAACTGTATGTCTATCCTTTCCTTTTCCCCAGTACCCAGTTATCCCTTTTCAATGACAACACTAAAAAGGGGGAGATTCTTCACCATGTGATCAATGCACAGTTAAGTGAATAGTTACACTCTATTCACACGTGCCCACAGGGAAAGCACACACGTATCCACAGAAACTACCATGTATATTATATAGGAAATATTATATAGGAAATATACCAACGATTTCAAGCCCGAGCTCGAAAGTACAACATACCTCGTATTTACAAGTCCGTATACAACTTATAATTTCTAATTCGACCGTACGACCTGCAAGTCGTATGTATGAGTTATTAGGATTCATAGTCGTGCGCAAAGAGATTTAGGCCTAGGTCGCGCACATCGACAAATATGCCGCCCGAGTTAGCTGAGCGAGGAGGTACTTTTTCAACGTGTCCCTAATATAGCTTTGAGAAGTGAAGTGAACTTGAACGGGGTGTCCCTCATTTGTTACAGGCTCGGAAGAAGAAAGACATTTTTCCTTAGCCTGACACTGGTTTCTATCTCGTCCATTGTGACCGCTTTTGTTCCAAGCTTCGCTGCTTTCACCACCCTGCGATTCTTCACTGCCGCTTGTGCGTGTGGAGCCGCCTTCATGACGTTTGTCATATGTAAGTGAAGTAGGTCACGTGTGCAAACTCCTACCGAATCAGATAAAGCGTGAAATAACACCCAATACGATGCTATATAGGCCTACACGAACTGATTATTATTTTTGTAAAAAAAGATATTGTAGACCTATAGGTGTTGTATTAACCGTGCAAAGTAGCCATACCGGGTGTTTGTACGGAATCAAACAGATACAAATATATCTAGATAACTGTAAAGTTCAGGACTATATTTCTGGGTACATTTATGCCTAGTTTTTACAAACCGAAGGCATTTAATATAGCACAGAAGAACAAGGTCCTTGGTACTTCATAAATTACTAACTTCCTTTAATAGTTGCCTTGTATTATCAGTAATAGAAAACAAAAGAAAAACTAAGCATTGGAACCTACAATTATTTTGTTATACGACCTTGTATAAACAGTACTGTTCTTATCTGTGTTCGATTGGTACCCATTAGCACCCTGTTTGTATAGCCTCGGAAATAACGCTCCAGCTAGTGTTTCCACTACCCTGGTACTAGACAGAAATATATATAACTATGAAAGTCAGATGTTCATAATTTTCTCTGATGTCTTTCACAATTTGCTGTGATCGTTCGGCAATATCGGGTTTCTTTCTTCCATCACCTATGAGATCCAACATTGCCTGATCTGACAGGCAGAACAAGTTTATCCAGTGTGCATAAGCACTGTGCCGGGGCGCTTCAAAATCATCAGGGACTTACGAAAAAAATGGAAACGTTCGAAACAAATTATTGATTGTCTGCTACAATGTTATAACGAAATGAGAAAGAAATGGTGGCAATCAGACTTCGGAAAAATCACTTTTTGGGGGTGATTTTGTTTTGTGGNATGTTGGCGTGCATGCTATTGGGCCATGAACGTGTGCTGATTTTACACTGTTTTCAATGGGGCTTGAATTAGTGGACTGGACCCAGAACTTTGTGCAAATTCGCCCCTCGGTATGGGCCTCGAGCTGGACCAAGAGAGGGCGCTATTTCCTTTGCAACGGAGGTTCCTTTGGGGTCCAGTCTGATTGCAGCCATTTTTCAAGTGGCAACCCTTAACTTTCTCGGGCACTCAGGACCATTTTTCAACCGTAGTTTTTAGCCCTTCTGCTCTCAAATGAAAGCTCAAAGACCCAGGGAGTTGATCCTGGCAACAATTTACACAATCTCACCCCTTTGGGGGTCAAACAATCTCCTTTTTCAAAAGATACTGAGGGGGCACTTTTAATGCTTATGAGCTGGTCAAAATTCTCACTTGAATTAGTGGTCTGCACCCTTTGGTGCTAACTGCGCATCGCTGGTTCACTGAAAAACAACTAGGAAACGCAGGCGTTGCAGTCGCATCCTTACCGACAAAAAATAAACACTCCCGACCAACGCGGCTCTTTTCAACCGATGAGGGAGTGCTTCTGCTCGAGGTAGATGGGGAATTTACGCAGAAGTGAAGAATTCCAGCCATACAATTCTACAATTAAAGCAATTTTTCGATTGTAAACGAGTTCCTCGATTTACTTAACCCTAACCTCAATGACAACTATAAACAACTATACTACTTAGTAGTAAAATGTAGCATATATGTGGCTTTTTTAAGTACATGACCTTATTGTTCTCTGAAGCCATAAAATACTATTATTAAGACAATGTACTACACAGTCCTCTGGCACCATGAATATATGACCTTGTTGTTCGCTGTAAGAGTGTAATAGCCAGAAGTAGTGCTGGGTCCTTCTGGCTCAGACTACAACGTAGTATTTTGTAGTATTGAGTCCTATGCCTGAGGTGATATGCAAGGGTCTGGCCCATATAGATTTCGAAAAAGAACTGGTGCAACATTTGAGAAAAAAGAGATATACCAAAGAGCCAAAAAGTGAAGGTGTTTTGAGAGTGCATGTACATGTACAAATATAGGCAATCTACGTGCGCTGTCATCTATATCGTTTTGCCCATTGTTCACTCATACTTTTCAAAATCACGGTTATACTCGCAAGACTGTTGTCTAGAGCTCGGTCTAGGTCTTCCCTCCACTGAGATACGCGGAGAAACGCAGACAATATAGACGTAGCCGTAGCTCTGAAAGCCGGTTTCGGACAAGCCCGCTTCTGACATGGCCGCGTCCTAAACTGCCTTTCAGAACAACTGCTAGCTCTATTTTCTACGCAAACGTACGCAAAAGTTGGCCTTTATCTAAAAGCTCAAGCGTATTTATCTTGGAGTTTTCAATTTTGCGGGAAAGCTTGACACTAGCTAGACATAGCTTCATACAGCTCAGAAAAACAAAAAGCGAAGCTCCAGCATTTACCTGCTCAATTGATCTAGCTTTGCTGACAAAGAGACAAAGATGGTGCTCGTTTATCGGCAACGCTCGAAATGTTTGTGTGTCTCCTCCGTATCTAAATACCGCGTGCGCTGTGCGACGATAATGGTCAACCGTGGTAAATGTCATTTATCAGCTAAGTAGGACTTTTACTGTGGAGGTCGCAACCCCCGGAGAGAAAATACACATACCGACATCTAATCAGACCACTATATATAGCTTGTGTGAAGAAAACTTGTCTTCTTTTCGCTTATTTTTGCCTTTCTTGGTTTTTCACAGCGTTAGAGATCGTTGGAGCAAGCAAGCGTGTACTGGTCGGGACGGTAGCGGCGATTATGTTTGCTCTCGGCTACATATTTTTGTCCTTCTTTGCGTACTTCATACGGGAGTGGCGTCATCTTCAGTTGGCAATATCGCTTCCATACGTCGTCGCTTTTCTACTTCTACTGTAAATATACAGAAGATACACGGTTACGCTTGTTCATTTTTGTTGGCAACGAGCCATACGTGGTCACAGTAAGGATATCTTGTTACCGATATATATATATATATAAAACGCTTCTCACACTTCCCCAGATCCTCATCATCTTACTTCTCGTTGATGTACAGTGTAAATATTCACATCAATAATTGTTTGTCAATCATGTTTGTGCATCCATTTGAACTTGGGCTAAATTAGGCCTCAACTCCCACTCAATAGGAAGGAAGACATGATATCCTTGTCATTTATTGTTGTTAATATTGACTATTTTTTTCAACCTTTCCCGAAGAAAAAAGACCAGCTTTTAGACCTGACATGTTTTCTGTTTACCACATATACAGTGTAATTTGAACTCAAAGAGACCTTGCCGATAGATGGTATCATGCAAAAGAGAATCAGCACAATGTCATGTAGCACTCAGTGCTTGAAAGTCCAGAAATGTGTCTCGGCTACCTTTTTGAACAGAGTTTTTCCGGAGTCTCCACGCTGGCTGATATCTAAGGGCCGCTTCACGGAGGCTCGGCAGATCATTGCCAAGATCGCCAAAGTGAACGGCACCGAGGTCCCGGTGAGCCTGCTTGAGAATCTGGAAAACTTCCAGGACAATGAAAAGGTGGGTAGGCATTTCAGTAGAGCCACAGGCAAGCAGCTTTGAAAACCTCTTGAAAATATTTACTCGAACTATGATAAATTCTGACTTGTTTCATTTTTTGTCCATTTTTAGGATCACAAGCCGAAATCTTTTCACCGAACGACTCTGCTCGATCTTTTCCGAACTCCAAACATCCGCAAGAAAACTTTTATTATCTTCTTTGCCTGGTGGGTAAGCAAACCTAATGGGATACCGTTAGGCCTACTAACTGTATATTGATTTAAATGGATGACTCTATTCGCTGCTGTGTAAAACTGCCCGAAAATCAGGAGACTAACCACTGGTTTTAGACCATTTTATATTTCTAGAGTGAAATGCAAAAATAGGGAGCATTTTACGCAAATTGGTTTTTAACTGTCATCCATTTTAATTGTTTGAAATTAAAGAGATGTATTTGCTTTCATTTCACAATGCTTTGATTACTCTTTTACCAAAGATGGCAATTAACGCTATGTTATACCTCTGACGTAGATACTGTATTTCCATTGGCCCAGAACGATCACATGGCCCCAATGAGATGCCAACTAGAGTACTGGTACTTTGTAGTTCTGAGTTAGCTAGACATCCCTGCGGCTACTTTGAGCTCTGCTTCTATCCAGGCGTTTTCCCCCGTCAATGGAAGACGGCTAATGTCATCTACAAGAGGAACTCAAAGTCTGATCCATGAAAGTATCGACCAAATTCCTTCTGAGCAACATCACTTAAGCATAGCAGCACAGCTACATGCATTCTTGTTTAAGAACCAGCTCATCTCAGACAGACAGTTTGGGTTTCAGACCTCATCACAGCACTGCAGATCTTCTGACTATTCTATCACAACAGTGTTCCAATGTCGTTATCGTTAAATCATACAGTATGGTGCCCAGCCAGCATTCCAAAACTCTCATGCAGGGACTGCTGTGTACGAAAATATTCATTGGTACACATGTACTTCTGTTACTTTCACTGTATATACAGTTGATAATGGTAAAATCTGATGGAAGCAGCAATCAGAGTGTGCTGCAATTTTTCGCTGATGGTTGACGTTTTTGGAGTTCATTTTTTCGTATAAGTTTCTTAACATAATGCCTGCTGAGCTTAAAGCACATGCAGGTTTTCCACCAAAATGGATTTTAAGACTTGAAAAGATGCTGCTTTCAAGCAACAAAAGTGCGACAAGCACAATTAAACAGATACGGTGATGCACCGATTCCGCGCGCGTCGCGCAACTCTCTTTGCAGCAAAAGACCGACACAACTGTCGCTTCGATAAAATTCGAGACCTAGTGCACAGAAGTCAAGCAAGACGAATAACACGAATAGCGTCTCCTCGAGTACAGTGAGACCCTCGGATTGTCAAAACATCATATCTAAACTACCCGCACAGCATTCAATGATAGTTAAACGACACCTGATGGCGTTGATGTGATGTTATTTCATAATTTTCTTAATCCCAAAATATGATTTATTGTAACGGCTATTTTGTGGAATATGTTTGTTATTTGATTGACATCCACGTTACAAATCAAGAATTTACAAGCAATGGTGAATTTAACACTGACTAAATAATAATACAAATTCAGGTATTTTTCGTGCAGAAGTGGTTTCACTGATGCCTCTTCCAAAGATATGACGTCATCGTTTTTCTCACGATTATGGAAATTGGTATCATGACAACCAAATTCAAACGCTGCTGAATAAGCCCTTTCACCAGGATGCTAAAGAGCCTATAGATCTATCACTGACTATCTATTCTACCCTGACAGGTTTGTAGCCAACATGGCTTACTACGGATTGTCTCTCAGCACCTCCTCGCTGGGAATCGACGATTACGTGGCCGCCTTCGTGTCGGCGGCACTGGAGATTCCCAGCTACCTCTTCTGCTGGTTTTTCATGGACAAATGTGGCAGGCGGTTCTCCTTGGCCAGCCTCTTCGTGTCTGGTGGAGTCTTATGTCTCATAACCATATTCGTTCGTGAGTTCATTTTGACTGTCTCTACTTCAGAGAAAAGTACAATAAACATAATGAGTCTCCTTTCGGTGGCCGTAAAGAGATGTGCACTTGGTCTGTCCAGCGCTTGAATCGATACCGGATCCAGCTAGGTTTCCTCGCGTTTTTTCGGCATGTAATCCGGACCCTTTTCTTTCAGCTGTTGGTGTCGGCCGCGTCGTGGTAGCTATGATGGGCAAGTTCGCCATTTCTGCTGCCTTCAGCCACATTTACATCTACAGCTGTGAACTGTTCCCGACTGTCATAAGGTGTGAATGGCCGCATGACTAATGCAAGACGTTGAGGGCAGCAGATATAAAGAAGAAATCATCTTCATAATGCATGATACTTTAACAGCAACAATACTGGAAATGCTGCGGTACCACATCATGAGAGCATTTCAATTGAAATCACAATTCGAAGAAGTCCAAACAATTTTGACTTATAAATCTACACCATAGAGCAGTTTCAAACGTTAAGCAATTTTTATTTTTGTGAAATAGTTGGTCATGAAAGTGATCTATACAGACAACACTATTAACGATCGATGAAACCCAGAAATAAACAAAAACTGTTCGTACAGTTGACCTGTTGATGACTTGCATTGCCGCAACACTTACACTGAACGCTGTGTTCTACACAGGAGTGTGGGTTTGGGTGCGTCTTCAATGGCAGCCCGCATCAGCGGCATTCTCTGCCCCATCATCCTTATCCTGGGCAAATACTGGGAACCTCTGCCCCTGTGTGTTTTTGGAGGTGGGTCCGTATTGGCCGGGTTGCTGTCATTAATTCTTCCAGAGACCCTGTGCCGTGACATGCCCGACACCGTACAGGACGGGGAGGACGCTGGTTGTAAGTCCCGCGACATATTCCCATCATCTTATGTGCGACTCAAATAAATTTCTTCCTCACTTTGGAGGAAAAACCGTACGTCAAAACACTAAGATCAGTTTTCCGAAGCCACGAGACAACAGATACTTACAGACAGTAGGCCTACATAAGTTGAATCAAACATTTTGGCGGAGTGTAGCTGACCACTTTCAACTCGAAAAACCTTTGCTGTTACGTTAAAAAGAAGGGCTTGCTTGGTCCAATCATCCACCCTTTCCTTTCAAATCTGCAAGTCGGACTTTCACGGTCCCTTTATTCTTTCACTTCATACAGTGGGTCTGAACCTTGGACGGTGCTGCCAGAAAGATTCCCTCGACAGCAATGACTCTAAACCTCTGGACAACTACCTCCCGCTGTCTACGATCGAGAAATCTCGAAATGAGCGGGCTGTTTGAACTCTGATGCTAAAAATCAAAATTTTTGTGGCTCTTTCTTTGTTGGACCTTGTTTTGAAATAATGTTTAAATCAGTTTTCATTGGTTTGCCAATATTCGTTAGTTCCTTAATGTGTTTTTTCCATTTGAAAGGGCTACTAACTGTAAAGTTACGGTTATTTCCATTCGTGGCCTCTTATGAATGCCACGGTCTTATAACATAAAAGGGCACAATGTCTTTTTCTTCTCTTTCGTGAAAAGTAAACTCCTTACTTGTTAATTAAAAATGAGTGACTGAAGTGTTGCAGGACTGTAAATAACGATTTATTCTTCACATTGGTGCACTTTTCTGTTTTCAGGTTGCAACTCCTATTGTTTAAAGGTCTTGACATATCTTCATTGAAACTATTTTATTGAAATTTCCAAATTGTAAGACAGTAATTCACAAGTTATGATTGACTTTGATATACTTTCCTGTTTTCAGGACTCTGGAATTCAAGAACTCAGTTCAATCGTTGTACAGTTAGTTACATTCTTACCATAATAAAAGATCTTAAACTCATCATTGAAACTGCAAACTGTCATTTTATTAAGAGACTGTGGACCTGTTGCAAAATATTTCCATTACGTTGGACACTTCGCCGTCTTCAGATTTTAGACTACTGGAAGAAATCAAAGTAAAAAGTAATATTTCTGCAGTTGCTACATGTAGTCTCTATATATACAATATAGAAAGAAAATCATTCAAAACAATCTATCTTGTAGTTTATGGTATTTCATTTACCTTGTAATGTGTTATTATAACAGAGAGAGGATTTCTAAAGCATAAGAGAGGCTGTGGAAAAATTTTAACGGAGTGCGCATATATTAAATTGTATTCTTTTAAATATTTGTATGTCTTTACTTTACCTCAAATGCACAAAGAAGAAATACGAATCAAGAAAGTAAAGAGGCAATATAACATAGAACAGAATAACATGACGACAAGCAAAATGGCTGTGGACAGTAAGGACAACAGTGGGTGAGTAGATAGGGGTTGACGTAAGAGAAATCTGAATGAGATGAGAGGCTGATGATGCAAATGTGGAAGAACTTTTGACCTTAATTGATGGTCAATCGGTCGAATGGCTCTCAGAGTGTTCAGTTTGTAACTTAAGTGTCAAAAAAACCAAAGTAAAATGGCTTGTGGCGTGTACCATTTTTTACGTGTGCTTTATCATCAAGTTTGTTAGTAATAATGATGTGCGTGGACGCAATGACAACCAATGGCGGCAGCATTGATAACAAAAGCTTTTGATACGACAACTCGTGCCTCGTTACTGACAAGTTTTCCAGACTCATTGGCACGAAACCCGGTCACAGCCCAAGACTGGTTGCGGACTAAAATTTTCACCTGAGATGGGCATGGGCGGTAGAGGCCGCTATAGTAAAAGCTGAACAAAACCACGAGGAGCCAAGAAGACATCTTTTTGATACAAATTTCTTGCTAAAACGTATTGGAAAGATACACCTACTTTACTTGGTTCACAAATAACTTTTACATTGTTAAATAGTCAGGATACCAGACCCGATGATTCTGACTACTCTACGAGTCAAGGGTCCAGTATCACCCAGTGTCCACGTGACAAAGACTGGAGGAATTCCTCCAGTTTTCTGGAAATAGTCGAAATATTCTGAAGTCGTCCCGTCCATATCCGGCAAGTTCGGATGGTCCCGTTGATGTTCGGTTATTCCCGGTCGGGAAGGTAGGTTAGCTATTGAACGTAAACTCCCATATCCTTATGGCAGCTGAAATCACAGGTAGCCTTAGCCGAAATCTAGGAAGAATCAGGTCCTGACGAAGACTGGGAAATGCCTACTCATACAGGGTGAATAACTGTCAGTAATGAAATCGAAAACACCCGGGATCTCCACCTGTGACCCCTGACCCTTGCGTCATATCTATTTACTGATATCCTTGGGTGATGCCTTACCTAAGATTTTTTAACAACAGTTGTCAGGGAATCTTTGGGCAGGGAAACAGACCAAATGTTAAACATCGATCAAGTGGTAAATTCAAAAAATGGCGATGACGCCATCATGGCGTCACGTTGGTTTTACTTCTCTTTTCGCGTGGATACAAAATTCCTGCTTGGTCCAATGAGTGGTTGGTACATATATTTTGACTTATAAATTTACAAAAGAATAGAAGTGAAAAGCGGAAGAGATATGCAAAATAATTCAAATATACATCACCAGACAAATTTCTGTTGCTAAGTTAGCGCCGTCCAAAGACCATGGGTTATGCTTGTTTGAATTTGAACTTAATGAAAATGGAATCAAATTCATTACGATGTGCCACAACTATAGGTGTGAATTTTCAATGTTCGTTGACTTGTAAGCAACCGATGCAAATTTGATATAAAATTAAGAAGAAAAACTGACTCTTGACAAATATTTGTTACTGTGTTTATACTCATAGTTCCAAGGATTTAACGTTGCAGGGCCTCCAAAGTACAGCAGCTTTCAATTTCAAAGAAAATTCAACTTAGTATCCGCCCATTATCAGGGATTTTTATTATTTACTCAGCACTTAAGTTCAACGGTGCAGCCTGTGCTAATAGATTTTGGTCTTTAAAAGAAAAATGAAAGCTTTGCGCCATCTTTTGCTTTGTAACATCCTGCTAAAATGTAATTTGCTGTATCCCTGGCGGGACTGGAACCTACTGTCTTCGGTTTAGGAAACCGACGCCTTCTCCATTAGACCACAGAGACTAGTACGGTGGTATTTGTGGTTGCTTCACTGCATTATTTGAAATGATTTCTGGATGCATGCGAAGTAATGCTACATCATGCACGGATGTCTGTGTCTCTGATCTGTGATGCCCGGGTTCAAAGTTACATTGCCAGATATGGACATATATTGGAATAGTTATTGGAAGTGATCTCTGTGAGAATACAACCTAAAGAATTTTTGCTTGAGCGTAAAGTTAGAGATATTTAGGAACGCTTGCTGAATTACTGTGGTCATATCATTTGGTTTTTCTGCCCTTGTCCTCCGCACAAGTTTGCTTATTCCATCTTTTCGCCGGCCATTTATGATGTCTACTAAATTTTACTTTTTGTCATCACGGGATCAAGTTCCTGCTCGACTGACTCCGAATAAATGGTCTGGTCGCCTTTCTTGAATTTCCCTATTTTCAATGGGACAGAAGTAACAGACCTTTTCACCAATAAAAGTATGCACCCTTAATCTCGTGCGCACACGAAAAAGCATGATTGTAAGGTCTTTTTACAGAGCACTAATTGAATAAAAATCCCTCTTAGATTAGAAGCTAATAGCAAAAACGATTTAATGGTATTTTCCGAAGAATAAACTGAATAAAGCCAGAAAACATGAGAAAAAACATCAAAATCGCATCCCTGTACATTTGTGACCCTTGCCGCCAAGGCCATTTTGTGCACATGCGTGCATAATGAATTTGTTAGCGAAAAGCAAAGGTTGTTTGGCGCCGCGCAGTCACAACAGTATTTTGACAAGAAATACTAGATTAAATCAGTGCTCTGAAATATATGATTGCCGAGCTTTCGTTAACTGAGTACCTTCTTCATACTTGCCCTGAAGAAGGTACTCAGTCACCGAAAGCTCGGCAATCATATATTTCAGAGCACTGATTTAATCTAGTATTCTTGTCGATATTCTGATCAAGGTGCAACGCAGCCCTTCCATATTTCTCAGTCACAACCGTATCCGGTTCGTAAGTGACTTCGTCACAAAGGCGGACGCGCCATGATTTGCAGGCTCCCATTGGACGATCGCTGAAGTTGCGCGTTAACTTCCGGTTCCATGGTTCAATGTAAACGGTGATCAATGCATTTAATTCTATGTTCAGTGTATGTGCAGTGGGTGTAGTTTAAACTGAAGTGACGTCACACTTACGAACCAGATAAGCTCCCAAGCTGGACCAAGAGAGGGCACAATTTTCCTAGCAACACAGGCTCTTTCGGGTGCACTGAACTAATTCAAGTCCCATTGAAAAAAATCGACCACGGTTGCAGCCCCGGTGCAGGCAATCGAAGTCCCCCAGGCTTCTAAAACAAAAAACATTGTTTTTTGGGGGGGTCATTCATAAATTTTTAATTATCCACCAAAAAAAACCGAACTCACTCCCAAAAGTGAACGTTCCCAAATCTGTGAGCAACCATTTTTGAATGACATCCCTCTACGTTATCAGGCTCCTGGGGCACTTTTTCAATAATTTTTTTCTATGCTTTGCCCTGGGAAAGTGGGATGGGAGCCCTTGAATCTAGAGAGTTCATTCTGGGACATTCTTACACAATCCCACAATTTCTTGGGTCACACAATCTCCTCCTTTTCAAATAAACGGTAAGGGTACTTTTTGAGTGCCTCTTCCTGGCGGAGAATTCCCCTTGAATTGAGCAGTGCGCTCTTTTGGTTGGAGCCGCACTTCGCTGGTTCTAAGAAATGCAAGGTTGCGGTCACAATGAGCACTCCAATATGGATCTTTCCAACCGGTGAGGGGGTGCTTCCGATCGAGGTGGATTGGTGTAAATTCACCGGCGTCAGCAGCTGATTTAAATATTCTGAAGTGTCACTTGTTTTATCCTTTTATATTGATATTTGATTAATGGAAGATTAACAAGATCACAGGATTTTATGATGGGTGCCTCAAACTACCGAACATTGCACTGTGGATTGCCTGCCGCCTTCACCTGAAGCATTCGACGCCCACATATCCGGAAGTGTTGACATGTGCGCACTGTCCAAATTCAGTCTGTTGAATACAGAAATTCTGGCGTGCAGCTTATAATACAGAAATACAACCAATCAGGCTCCTCAGCTGTACATCATATTCGTCATAAGTGAGTAAAGCCCAGCAAATCACAATAAAGCAATGTCATATCAATATCAATAATTCCGAGGTGTCACATTGCAATAAGCCATTTTCGAGTTAAATTTGAATAAAATCTGGTACAATGAGTTATCTGATTGCACATGAACATAGCAATTTGAATTCCTCAGACTAAAGACACTGTTGCTATACCTCGTGATTCGGGGCAAGCTTTTGCTCAGCGACCACCATCTCTGGAATGGACTGGTTCCTTTGTGCCCTTCTTTTCCATTTAGAACAGTGTATTGTTGCAAGGCGTCTCTTATGTAACTAAGGAAAAGCTTGCCCCGAATCACGAGGTATAGCAACAGTGGCTATAATATGGAGAATTCCAATGGTTATGTTCACGGGAATTTAAAGAACTCAGTGTACCAGATTATTTAGATTTAACCCGCAAAAGGCTTATTAGTAGTGTTGAATTACCTGTACATGTCACTGTCAACATGTAGGAATTGAGGTATAGGCCTAACTGACCCTCTTTCTACTTCTCTTCAGATCACGGAGTAGGAAAAGAGCAGAACTTGCTTCCAGTTTTTAATGACAACTTCAGACAGGCCTGGATCCAGGGATGGGGTCGAAACCCCCCCCCGTCTTTGTGTCCCCCCCCCCAATAGCTGGATCCGCCCCTGCAAAGTGAAGCTGCAAGCTATCACACTCAATCCCCTCATTCTCTGGCTACAACTTGTGCCCTTGAAGACAAACTGGCGATCTAGGCCTGCCGAGCTTGAACACGCCTGCAAAAGCTCCCATAGCATGACATGCCACTGATGACAAACCAGCCGTCAGACTTGATCGGAAATGAATTATGCTCGCGTAAGGACGCCCACGCGCCAGCGGCCATGACTTGCCCAGTTCATGCCGTTGTACTGTACAAATATACACGAACTTAATGCTTCACATACTCCCAAATCTGTCACGGTGGCTCAAAGTGCGATGGGCCAGTCAAGGTTACATCTTGTTTACTGCATGCCATCAGCACACGGAATATTTCCTTGGATGTGTAATCCTCCGTGATGTTCAGGGGGCTGTCTGATCTTAGCGTACAAACATGCCTGTGGGACTGTAAACGCAGGTTCTTGGTAGGATTTGGGGGGTTACATTTCTGACAAGCATAACACAAGGACTTGTTTGTCTGTCACTTGTGAATATAAATTTTTAAATACAGAAATATCTTGGTTTATTTTATCGTGATACAACGCTTCTCACTTGAAAAAAAAGGTTTAATTAAAACTAAAACAGAGCAACAAAGAGATTGAAACAGAGAAGCTGTTTTGAGTGTAAGTGTAAGTTGCCTACCCACACTGGCCAATACTGTCATTCCCCAGCTGTACCTATTTAATAAATAAACCAAATTAAGATGCATATCACCATTTTTTAACACGGCCTGATAGTAACAAGTTATTATTCAATGTGGCCCCAAAGCAAGGGTTTTTAATGGTTTAATTCGACTTCCATGCTGACAATTTATTTATCTTTTTTTTCACCACCCTGCGCATACGAAGGGCAGAGGAAGTACTGCGCAATGATGGTGCAATCCTGGCATACCGGTGTCTGCAGTAAATTCATCAAGCGTGTAGTTTGCGCCCCGCAGTCGCTCACTGCAGTTTCATTGTGTGCCACACCTTCAGTGGCCAGTTTTTCAGCGTGCCACGTTGAGTTGTTTTGAAATCGTACCGAGTCGGTGCAACCCTTGCAGATCTGTCTGTCTGTCTGTCTGTTGAGGAGGCAGGATGGCATCCAAGGAGCAGCACCTACAGGCCCCCCGGCAGAAAATGGCTCTGGTGACCGCATTCAACTTGGTCAAGAAGCAGGCGGCGACGAGCAAAGGCAGCACTGAACCGGAACAAATTGAAGGTGCATTCATCCACGCGGTGTCTTTTCCAAGACTTGCCTGAAGAAATATTGCATGTATATACCTTTCCGAAAATGCAGATTTAAACTGTGAACGTGCAAATTTATTGACATTCTTTCAATAATAATAATTCTATGGGATCATAGACAGAGCTCTTCACGAAGTCTCAAGGAATGGTATATAAAAAAATGAGTGTGTATGAGTGCAATGGTAAGAATAATTTCACGACGTGGCAGACGATGTGTTCGATTCCCGCCTTCACCTTGTGAGATCTAACATTTCAGCTGTCTTCATGGTAAAAATAATGAAATTATTCTTACCATTACACTAATAAGAAATATTTATAAACCCTCTTCCGGTTAAAAGAGCAATTAACGTCAGTCATTTTGCGAACAGAGTCGTGTCCGCAGCGCCACCCACTGTACTGGGCAATGTGTTTCTGGCCATGCATTATTTTCCTCTTTTTCTTTTATTGTGAATGACATAACAAGGGGCGGGAACTTGTCAGGTGAGTGAAGTTCTATTCAACGGGTACCGTTGAATAATTCAATGCTCTGTGATCTACAATCTACCAATCAGATCACGGAGATTTATCCAGGTATTGTATAAAACATTCGGTTTTTCATCTAAAATTATTACCACAGCAGGCAAGTGAAATTTTGTTTGTATAGGCCTAATGTATAAATAAATCCTTTAGATATCTGCCTGGATAAAACCCTGCATCGCCTACGAATTTCTTGTCACCGTTGATAGATGGAACAATCATCAACCAATTTACATGCAGAGTAGATCCCTTTTAGTGTTGCGGCCATGTGCACGACGTGGCGCGCCGTGACATAATATGAATAATTTTTGCACATCATGATCAATGATCTGCCATTAGATGACACTGCTTTTTTCCCTAGGTTTATGCCAAAACGCGTTGATGAGCCTTGATCTTGTGCATAATAATGGCTTTATCTTTTGATGGGTCGTATATATAAGACAAGTCGAGATTTCAAGTGGATCCCTCACTCACTGTTATCGGGAAAACTCGTGAAGTGACCACCAGAAAACGATCTAAACTTAGGTTTGAATTTAGATAATGTTTTCTGGTGGTCACTTCGCGAGTTTTCCCAGGTACCTGGTAGGTTTGAAGGGGATAAACATAGGTCTCACAATATCAAGCCACAAAATAATGTTGAGCATGAGTGCCAATACAACTCGGCCCATCTTGCGCGTAAACTGTTTTCATAAACATGTACAGTGCGGATAATAAGACAGATTGAGTTTCTTCATCCATGAAAATTGCTTGTAAACGCATTCAAGTTTCAAAGACTACGATGCCATTCACAAGTGAATGGACTATTGAAGGTGTCTGACAGACCGAAATAGCAGGGGCTTTAAGCTACATGTACATGAGCAAAATATGCAAAATGGTGTACCACAATCAATCTGATCAGGTCCCTAATTGTTACTTTCATCTGATGAAATTGGGGACGGAAACCTTCACAGATCACCAGAGAAAGTAGTTGTCTGTGTACCAGGAATTGTGAAACCTATTCTCTAAACAGCATCTAATTAAAATGAGATCATCAAAACCAATGGAAACCTGGAGTTTTCATTTTAAAATTTATTGAAACTTTGCTAAGCCTTGCACTTTTTAAAACTATACTCGATTTTATTATTCCGAGTAACTGGTACCTACAAGTCAACATTTAAACATTTGAACAAGATCGGGTAGTGCTAAAATGTTTGCACTCATTGCAACTGTACCATCACTACCAGAAACAGTGGAGAAAACGACAAGGAGCAGATATCCCTTGTTGGTACTTTTATTTCGCTGGTGTGCAAAAATTTTTTAGACTTGAGCCTTCACCTGTTCAAAAGGAGGCTCCTTTTTAAAAGTGAACATTAAAGTATAAAACCAGCGAACGCTACATGATGCACTTCAGTTAGGACTGGGTGCCACAGAGATGTACATTGTATATTCAGACAGTTATAGATTACCAGGGTCAGCTGCGGGAATTGGTGCTTGGTACATGATAAGACCAAGGGCACTAACCATGACTAGAATGTGGAAGTTTGAACTTCATTTACGTCGAGGAAATCAAAGTGGGCTTTGGTGGAAGTTGACGATATCTTTACACGTTTACTTCCTTTCCCCGCTTGCCTCTCTGATTTTGTTCACTTTTGTTTTGTTTTGTTGACTCGAAAAGTAGATGTATTATGACTTTGTGTAATTAAAAACCCCTTATTAGGGTGATATCTCATATCACTGAGAACGAAGTAGCAGAATAGTAGTCTAGCATTCCACCTGCCATCACGGAAAGTTCTGCCCTTTTTTAAAAAAAGGTTCGAGATTCGTCGTCATTGTGGGGGCGGGGGAATCATCAGGTCAAGGGGGTACCCGCCGAAAAAGTTAAATAACAAGCGAAAAGGGGCGGGGGCCGAAAGATATAACATGAAGAAAAAGGGATGGAAGTGGATTTAAACCCCCCACTTTGCTAGGGGGGGAATCCGAAACTGACCCTTCTACTGGTAACGGTTTAATGGAGGAATAAAATACGAACGGTATAATTGCTAATGATGCTTTGCCCCCCCCCCCGAAAAAAATACTAGTAACTCCCATGACGAGATACTAGTATTTTTTTTCCTGTTATATTATCAAAGTAATAATTTACTTCATTGAACGAATTGAATCTTGAACAATAAGAGAGGTGGGCAAGACTGCATAACAAGTCGAGGGAAACGTCTTGAACGTCCAAGTGCGCCACGTCTGGGACTTAACTCCAAAAATTATGCAGTGAATGTGCATATCCTGTTCGTGTGGGGTACAGAGGCTTATAAGGGCCAATTGCAATTTTTTTCCGAGTAATTATCTCGCTGTGGCGAGTTATAAGATCTTGCTGCGGTGTCAAATTGTTTTCCCGCCGCAGTGATTCGTCAGTCCTATTCTACGGAAGCGTATAATGGCCACTTGCAAAAAAAAGACTTTCGAGATACTATCTGTCCGCGGCGACTTACTATCTCGCTGCGGCAAGTTACTATCTCGCCGTGGCGACTTACTATCTCTCCACGGCAACTTACTGTCTCGCCGTGGCGAGTTATTATCTCTCCACGGCAACTTACTGTCTCGCCGTGGCGAGTTATTATCTCGCCGCGGCGAAGTTAGCTAAAACTAGCTCAACTGGCTGCATATTAAGATTCAGTCTAGATACCCATTTATTCTGACCACTCTTATAATCAAGGGTCCTGTATCCCAATGTCCACGTGACCAACACTCCCCAGATTTCCGGGAATAGTCGAACTATTCCGAACTTATCCTGTCCGTATTAAATTCAGTTTAACGTCAACACTTTTTCATGAATGCTCCTCAAAATTGTAAAATTGTTACAAAGATTAAAAGGAGTAAAATTGGTAGCAAAATGAGTAAAGGGAGAAGAAAAAGACCATTCGGATGGTATCGGTAATATTCGGGTATTTCCGGCCGCATCTGTACCAAGAATTTTGTGAACTGTCCGGGTTATATCGATCGGAGTACTCCCCATATGGGAAGCAGAACTAGGGTCGAAAAGATAAATGGAAAGCATTTTTCTAATTGAGCGTATTTTAAAGCGAAAGTCATTTTTAAAAACTTCGTAATTTAGAAATTTGGAGTATATTTTTCGAAAGCAGAACGAAATTTAAGGATTTAATACATTTAGATTTGAATGAAATTTTAAAGAGTAGATGAATTTTCATTGACGCAGCGTATTTTCTAGATTCAAAGGGATTTTAAAGGAACATACAGTCCAAAAAAAGACTGGAACGAAGTCTTAAAGTCCAAACTTTTTTTCAGATTGAAATAAAATATTTTTTACAGAACAGACTGAACAAATTTAGAAAATAGGATCACTTTTTCAGCGTAAAGCAGTTTTTCAATGCACGTATTTTACACAAATTCTCGTGCCATCCTAACTGAGAGAGCATCCAAATTAGCATAAATCCAAGTTAATAAGCAACAACGAATAGAAGCAACTTGTGAAAACTTCGTTAAAACAATCTTGGAAAATATGCTTCACTTTTTCAAAACAATTATTTAGGAAACACTTAGGTTTTTCAGGCAAGTCTCGTGTGCACAGAGGCATTGAGTGTTGTCTGTATATTCTCTTTCTTAATTTTTTACCAAGCAGATGTTTCAAAAGCATAAACATTGTCTCAACAGTCTCAACTAAGCTTTTGCCTCAGGGGGACAATGATCCAATGAGCAAATATTGCTCATTGGATCTTCCATTAAGCCAGGTAGAGAGACATTGGTTGCTTGTTCGGCTAAAAACACCGCTCGTGCCCCAAGTGCGTTGTACCAAAACTGCCCGGCCGAATAACGACTAGTCTTTGTCAAGACGTTGTTGTGTTCTTGATACGCGAGAGGGCGTTCACAAGACGAAAAGCTGGAACGCACGAACCACAACTAGCCACGCCAGCAACAACGTCTTTGGAAGTTCGCGAAATCATGGAGCTGTAAAAAGGGGAAATCTTGGGGGAAAGGGGGGGTACTCAGCTCACCATTGCTCGCTGCACATGCGTTACTTACGAATGCAGGTACAGGTGCGGTGCTTCCTACCCCCAGAACTAGAACTGTGGGGACGCTTGGGAGCGGGGCCGTCTCGGACGGGCCCACACAGTTCTCTGCGGCCAGTGGGGGTACGGTGCTTCCCATTTTCGGCAGTTCACGCACGCACATATAACAGCCACGATCGTGTGATAAAATAAAATGTTCGGGATTTTTTCCTTCTACATTTCACTTTTTAGCACTTTCACTGTCTAATGTTATAACATTTGAAGGCCAGGAAAATTAGTGTTCTCCGAATTCTTTTAACAGTTAGGCCTACAGTGTATAACTTAAGCTCCACATGCCTACACCCAGGCCTGCCATGGGGGTAGAATCTACCTCCATGGGCCTACCATATAAGAGTGTTGTTTGAACCACAGAGCAAGAAAATAAGAGTGCTGTTTGAATACTTGGCTGTGAAATTTGAATCAAAAGAATTGTTGCATAGCGTGGTTTGAAAAATTAGATTTCTGCCTTATGTTTGTCTGACAGTGTCATCAGCTTTATGCAAATGAAGATCCCGTGAAGTGGAAAAGTATCAATTCCTTGAAGGAAGTGACTTTCACTTCAGCCAGTTAATAAAAAAGATTCTTTTTCTCTCTTTTTTAAGTTGCCATGTCCTTTTTCTTCAACGTCAAACTTGCTTCACTGCGGGTTCCCTTTCCTGCTCAGAGTGGCAGTCTTCAGGGACTTCAAATGTACAGCTGGAAGTGAATGGTTTCATTTGAATTGTCTTGTCTTTATTTTGTAGACATGCCAGAAGAACTGAAGAAAGTGGATCTACAGTTACCGCCCCCAAAGGAAGTCAAATCAATAGGTAATGCCATCTTAATTTCCTGCTGCATTCTCAGTTTATAACACTGTCCAAAATGCTGCAGCTGTTTCGAGTTAAAAATCAAATCATAATTTGTACCCTACTAATCTGTTTTGAAGTTTATCTTGCTTTTGAATTTTGTGCCTGAGTCAAAGTTTGCTTCATTAAAGATCATGTGGAATGAAGTTTTTATAAGCCATTTTGTTGTATGCAGTCCAGTCCATAATTATAGAGAATGCAACTAACCGTGTAGAAATGCTGAGGTGATGGGATTCATAATATTGTTCCTTCCTACAGCTGATTTTCCATCCCTTTCGGGCACAGCCTCCTGCAAGTTCCCCATCCCAGCTTTCATTAAGACCGATTTTAGCATCAATGCCAAGCACGGCGGCGGTACAGCACTGGTACTGATCACGAGTCTGTATGACCTCAACTACTTGACTTTCACTTCGGAGCTCTGTCTGATCCGCTGCGGTTTTGACGGCAACCATTATGGCTACACCTCCCTGGCCAAGGGAGGCAGCCACTCGATATACAGGTACATCCGCATGCACACGGATTCAGAAGGCCACTTGACACCCTGTGTACGATTTGGGTTCTCTAGGGCAACGGTTGTCTCAAACATTGCACAGATGGGGCACTGTGGGAGTGGGGCAGTCTTCAAAGGTCCCAAAGCGGAAGGCGGCACCAGTACAGCAACCTTCAAACCTGGCATCTCTTCAGTCAGTCAAGACAAGTATGGCAAAGCTTGGTTGGTTCTTTGTAGTGCTGCTGGGCAGAAGGGTTCACGTCCCTGCAATGCCTACTTTGTTGCTTTTGGGTACAAACCCAATGAAATGGTCGTGCATTCCATTGCTGGTGAGGTTTGCGATGATCTGTGGAAGTTTGGCTGCTCCAGCTCAGAATCCGATACCAAGTTAGCTTCTTCTGGTGAAGGAGATGAGTTTGAGTTCACGTGTAGCTCTTCAGATGATGAGGAGAAGCAAGAGGAGAGTACATTTGGTCAACCCGTTGGAGAGCTTGAGATTACTGGACCGTCTGAGAGTCGATACTGCATCTTGTGCTCGGATGGCAGTGACGATCTTAAAAATCTGGCAAAAGTTATCCATACCCAGGCTTTCCGTGGGACAACCCCTACAACTCTTGTGGAGGATATCTCCATATATGCAGATCATACACTACTTGTCATGTGCTCTTGTAGCATGGGAGATTACAACATGACCTCATCTGCCCTGTATCTGGTGACCATCCAAAACTGGGGGATCAACAGCTCATTCATCTCTGGAAGTTCTGGCTTGTCTGGTAATGGTAATGAATGGACCGTGTCAGCTGAGAGCAACAAGCTGGTCATTGTTGGTCCCGATGCCCCTTGCCGCTACAGCTTCTTGTCGACTATTCCAGAAGATGCTTCCAGCCCACAAGAGAGGTGCGCCCAAGATTCCTGCTTGGCCACCGGCCTGGAGACCAAGTACCGGGGAGCAGTGCACCTCAAGGGCACAAGCATCACCGGGTGGGTGTCCAGAATGTCACAGGTCAGGATCATGATCAACGGCCACACAATCGAGCTGGTGGAAGTGGGTCAGCTCTTGGAACAGCCTGATGGTAGACTGGGATTCCAGAGGGAGTTGAGTGAGGATGAGAACAGCCCAGGCCTGAAGCTGCTGCAGGTATTTGGAGTGACCACTGACATCAGTAAGTGATCACCCAGGTCTAATTGTGTAGAACTGCTTATCAAATACAAGAGAATCACTAATGAAGCAACTTCATTTGATAACAGAATTTTGAACATTTTAACAGGTAGAAATCCTGAGTGATTGTTTGATTTTTGGCAAATCAAAGGTATGACTCTGCATCACTCTAAGTTATACGCATTGTTAAGGCCTTGTGGGTTTTTTTTGAGATTTTGTCTGATTGGATTGAACTATTTTTACATATGTGGAAATGGCATGTAAGAAGGTCTCTAAATTGGTGTCTGAACTGAATAATATCAGCATTAAGTTTTTAATGTACTGGTCACTAAATTATCCTTTAACAACTACTCTCTGTGTATTCCAAATGGACACCACAATATGCTTTCTTAATTTTTTATTTACCTCTACTGGTTATGAAGGATATCTGGATATTAAGCATTTTGCCTCCACCTGTGACATCAGTATGAATTTGCCTAACGTTTCAACTTCACACTGAATTTTCTGAAAGACTTCAACTGAAGTTTTGAATCTGTACTGTAAAATGAATTTCTGGTGTAGATAATGAACCAGTCAGCGTGGAACTGGATGGTTCACCCCATCGCATTGTGAACCAACCACCTGGGGTCCTGTGTGCTGTCAATCTGGGAGGATCCATGTACGAAGCCCTCAACAAAGTGGTCTTCTATGAGACTGAGAAAACGTTCAAGGTGACAGACAAAGAAGATGGTAAGTTGAGGCCGAAAGCCCGCTTAATTGACTTACAAGGGGTAACTTCATCAGAAGCTCCCACAGGTAAACATCCGAAGCTACCAAGGGTAAACATATGGTAACATTTGACAACAGTTTGGAGAAATAATGTCAAAAAACTTAAAGTGGGTCAAATGTGTCTTAACTTTCGTGGCAACACTGTAAGTTATTGAGAATGCTTTCCATAGTCATGACGTTCAGTGTAACATTTAAGCCCAAGATGAGGGGGTAAAGAAAGAGATTAGGAAATGAACCTATGAAATAAAACATCACAAGGAGAAATCTAATTGGGAAAACGAGAGACTAAGCCGAGCTCATGCCAATTTTTCGGTAGCACCACGCTCACATACATGTATGCGTGGATGCATAAGCTTGAGGCACCTGCACAATTAGACTTGAAATCAATCATACTTGTCCTCTGGCGCCAATGGGCCAGGGCTGCACCATTAATATTAAAACCCTGCTTTCCATTCAACATGCTGCAGTCCACGATGTCTAATGGCATGGTAGAAGACGCACTTGGGTATTGGGGCCGAAGTTGCACTGAATGTTAGTCATGGCAGTTTATTTGCTGAGTTAGTCCCTTATTGTTTTATCAAGTAAATAAGTGTCTATTAAACAAATTCAAGTGAACATCTCCAGATTCATTAATCTAAACAAACGTCTCAGCTTTGAAGTGGGCTAGTACCCGGTGTGTTGTTTGTTGAGACACATTTTTAGTTATATTCCATTCAATCAATGGTTGCTTTTTTTTTGTATCAACAGGCATTCAGTGCCTGAGAAAGTTTGACTCTCTCATAAGGTCTGAAGACAATCTGTACAGTATGATGACCAACACCTATGACGGATTTCTCTATGGCACATGCAACGAAACCCATCCAGAGTTTGCCGACAGGATGGTGTACAAGGCGAGTCAGTTGAACGGACTTTGAAAAACTGAAGTGGCATCTCTTGGGAAGGCTAACAGGCCCATGTTCAGAGTTCCAACTTGAGTAGAAAGACATAAGATGAACACAGAGCAACTCATGCGCAGAGATTGATGAGCTATATGTTACTGTATGAAACTGCCTTGGAATGTGGAACTATTTCTATTTGGGGAAAGGGGTGCCGGCCTATAGCTTGTGCTCACTTTTCACCAATTTTTGGTTGAAAAATTTATTTTGGCAAGATTGGACTTCAGGAAGACTTCAAAGGTTTGCAAAGAGTGCCATTACCTGGCTTAATGTTGTCCACGCATCATTCAGGGACCATTTTATCATTGCAGGGCATTGTTAGGGTTTTGCTAAGGGAAACCAAGACTACAGTTTCCAATTGCATCATGCCATGTAATGCACTTGCTTTTAACAGTAGAGCCATAATTTTCTCACTTTCACTCGCCAGTTAAATGCTGTGTCTTCCTCTTGCAGATGACCATCAAGAAAGCAGGAAAGTTGACTCTTCAGCTGCACAGTGTGAGTGACTACCTGAAAAACCACAGCATTGAGGTCAACAAAGAAGAAATCTCTGAAGAGGTTAGTCATTTTGACCAGAAACAAGTAACCGGTATTTGACTTTGTTGGCAGGAAAAATATGTCAATGATCTCATTTGCTGGATTTGCAAAGTAAAATACGGCAAATAAGCATTGAGGTAATTCTGAACCAAACAGTCACCGCTTTGATTAATCGCTCTATTAAAGAGATCAATTAAGATATCAGGTAGTCAAGCAGTGATTTATCATATCTCCCCCAAAAAAGTCAGTACATTAGTTATCATTTTATTTTTATTAGTTACCATATATTAGTTATCAGTAATCTTGCATCCATTTGTCTATTGATATAAATTCATCAGTTATTGATTGAGGCGTGATGACCAGAATACAGAAATACTGGGTGTGCTCTAGAGAAGACAGTTGCAGATACTTGCAAATCATTTCTCGGAATTAATGCTGTTATTAAATTGCTCATCTCAAGGTGAATCGACAGTTATCTGAGATACCTGAAGTGGTCCCTGGGTACACAGCAAAGGTGGTGTCCATCCCGTTCAACTGCTCCAGAAATAAAGTTAATCTCACTTTTGACAACTGTGAGTACTAAAAATCTCTCAAGAAAATAGGGGGACTCAAGATTTGGGTGCACTCTGTAAACGACCTTGCTCAAGGACAGCATTTTAAAGTTGAAAGAACTTTTACCTGCTTCACGGTCTGCACGCTTTATGGTTGTGCATTGTTTACAAAAGTAATGTAATTGCTTTTGCTAATGAACAGCCAGTTCCTAAATTGTTAGCTGCGCATCTTTTCTATTTGTGTTTGTCTGCAAGGTGTGACTAGGATGGAGGTACATGAGACATATATATTGAGGTACCCGTAAACACTGGCTGCATTTCTCTTTAAAGTGAAAAGAACATATAAGCTTAACCCACCAATGTTTTGGTTTTTACTCCAACTTTCAATATTTAGGGAAGGCGTTTTAGTAAAGTTGTTGAAGTAGCTCAGCTTATTTCTTTCCTGAAATAACCTGTAAAACTGACAGCAGGTTCGAGACAAAAACAATGTTTTTTTGCCTCGACTCGTTTCAAAATTCACAGGGTTTCAGAAATCCCCCTCAATTCTCAAAGCTTTGCACTTGTAACATCAACCCTGCTGTCAGAGTAACGTTTCAGTAATAATCTCTGTACAGATAATGAAAAGTGCTTACTGTCGGCCTTTATGATTCATGACGACACATACAAGGAGCCTGTGCAAAGCCAGAAGGAGAAGGAACAAGACAGGGAAGCCAAACAGATGGTAAGACGCAATGCTGGATACATCAATTCAGACCAATAAATAGCCATCCTTTGAGGAGGGTATTGGGGGTTGGTAAGGGGCTCAAACTGCCCCCCACACCATCCCTTAAGGCTGTTCAGTGTCTGATGGAGATTCCTGGAAAGTGTCCCTTTTTCTGAAATATCATCTTTAAATATTGAAAATCTAACTTCTGTGGGTGTGTTGATGACTACAACGTGGATGACCAACCCCTGGGAAAACCCTTGCAGGGAAACGGTCAGAGTAGTTTTGGGCAGGCTACAACATCTTGTGAGTTGCTTCCTTGAGGAATCAAGGCAAGGTTAAAGCAGTCCAGCCTCGTCCTCATTTTGTATACATTTTTTTTACTGTTCTTCAAGTTGGCAGACACTCTTGTGGCGCTGGACCGGACTTTCAGCATGAAGCAGATGAAGATTGCTGGTTGGTCATCCAACCTGCTGTCCAACCCATCAGGAGAAGTGAGATGATTATACTCTGTACTCATTACACACTCGGCGATCTGCTAAGCGGTGTTTGTGCTGGTTTCTTAGAGAGTGATCAGCAAAAGATCATAGAGGGCGAACTCCATCCAGCTCTGCAGTAACTGCAAAATGTGACCTGCCATGGCATATTGAGGAATGATCCCCATTTATGATTTTTGAGATATGCATATGAGAATAAAGAGAAAGGATTGGGCTTTCCAGTATTACCAAATTTATACGCCTACCCCACTCCGCTCCAAAAATATGTCTTGAGAAAGACGACAGAACACATCGCTGTTGTCAAAATTACTTTTTGAGAAAAATGGCTTTGAAAAAGAGCACGCACCAGCTAGTGGTGCAAATGTTAGCCGTGTGCATGTTGTGTAAGCTCCATAATCATTCTCGGTCTACATGACTACAGCAACATGATATTTATGGGAAGTTATTACCATGAAATACCAAAGTTAACTGAAAAAATGTTTACCGATATTGTTTCCCAGAAGTTTTATTGTTATTTTTTGGGAAAAGGAGAAATCCATGGCAGGGGAGTTACGTGATCATGAATTTTTATTGACATCGGACGGGCCGATGTTGACTCTGCCCCCCGCCCTTTGTTTCTAGATTTCTGAAGATTCCCTCTTGATACCAAAATTTGCAAGTACCTCTTAAGATAAGTAAAATTTAATATAAGCTTATTTAGTAAAAAGCACCCTTTCTAAATTGACAAGTAAGACTCGTATTCTTTGCTAACCGAAGTTCTGGCTCTTCAGAAAGCTGTCGTCCAGCCGACAGTAATCGGATCTTGCCTTCCATACTTTCAAAGTTTTCAATGTACATGCATGTGCTGGTGTCTCACAAGCCGACAAGCAGTGTCTTTAGCGGATGACAAGGGTGCACTACAGTGATAAGATACATATTACTCCAGCTGAATTTGGCATAAAGGTCAGGCACGGTTGTCCCTTTTGGGAGGTCAAAAATCGCAAGTATTCAGCTCAAGTTAGTGATCGTAACAGTATTCAGTGTACATGCCATGTTGTAATCGACCGACTCGTATACGCACACATCCATGTACATCAAAGCTCGTGTAGTGCTGTGAAATGCATGCTGATTGGACGAATGAAGTGCTTGACACGTATCCAAGTAAACAATACTGACCGCGCCAAATATTTGAATACCAGGAGACCAATCAAACTGCTTGATTTTGCCTACGCAGTTTTCTTCGTGTATCCAAGTAACTGTAGTTGTGTGGGGATCCGATCATGTCGCTTCCTTTTGCTTAGGTAGGCATAGCTCATGAACGAGATGCAGCTTCTCAATGTAACAGAGGAGATATCTCCTTTTGAGGTCTTGAACAGGCTAGAGGTCATCCAGCCAATGATATTACCGCTATAAATAAGCTCTGTAGGGAAATCTCTTTCCAACAATACCAAACTTTACACAAGGGCAACAGTCGAACTGCCCAAAAATGCGCAGGGAATATGGACAAAATTTCGTCATTTAAAAGGTAAACACTATAAATTTTAGAAAAGATTGAAGCAAACTCACTCCAGAAATCCTCCTTTTTATCGCCTTTGCTTGATTTTCTTGCACAAATGGCACAGCTAGAGGAAAGCTTTGACACCTAACCTACCGAAAATCTAAAAACCAGAAATTAATTTTGACATGATTTTTTTAACATATATCCAACTTCAGTCGCCAATCACTCAAAACAAGGATTTGGGGATCATTCCTCAGTTACCTACAGTAGGTCATATTTAATGTAAAATGGTGTTAGAGGGTCCTCTCACAACATGCAAATAAAAAATTCAAGATGGAGGGATCCAGCTTGCATGTCTCAGCCATCCTTGATATTGATTTCCATTTGTTTATTGATAAACACTGCATAAATAACAAGAGTGTCCTACACACTTGCCCTGGATTTGAAATTACACAAGTCACTTTTTGGTTAAATACATGTAGCTATGCGATTATCCTTTGCAGCCTTTTTGTCAATCACAGGCGTCTTAAAGAAATGTTCTTGAGATCTGTTGATTTCACTGTTGGCTCTTGATCTGTTCAAAGTTATTTGGACCTGCATTCTTTTTTTTTTTCTTTGGAGAGTGGAGATATGAGCCATTGGAACTTCTCTGGTGACTGGAAGATTACAGCAGGCGGTGATCAAACAGAGACAAGTAAGTGATCCTTTAAACTGTATTCAGAGGTCAAAGTGTTAAGTGAACTTAACTTCATATCACTAGAGGGGAATTCTAAGCCCTCTGTCAGATCTTGGATAGGCGGTGACATACAGTGAGATCTGTCTGCATTTAACACCGTCTGATTTTTCTAAGTTTCTGTAATTCTGTACAGTTTTAATGCAGTTGAACAAAGTGGTCTGTAAATTATGATCATTAAAATTTCACACCACTGGGTATGGAAGTATACTTTTTCCTGTGCATAGTTCATGAAGAACTGAACATGTCATGGCTCCCCACTTGAAAAACGTAGCATATCAAGAGAATCCAAAATCTTTTTTTCCTAATCGATGTCAAATCAAACGTGCAGAACATTAGACAAATATTTTACTAAGGCTTAGCATAAAAATTAAAAACTTGCAGCCGTGATGTTAGAAAAATAAAGGGGAGGCAAATGCATAAAACTTCACATCAACTTTCCAATCACCAAATCGGTTTAAAGGTGAAAATCAAAAAGTCAGTCTCTGAATGAATGTTTTTTCAAACTCTCAATCATAGAAAACTTTCATTTTGATCAGGCTTGATATACCAACCACAGGAAGTTATTTACTACATGATGTATTCAACATCCTAGATATCCACTTCAAATCAAATCTTTATGCCAGTTTTCACTTTGCCCTGAAATATTTGCTCAGCTGTTCACTCTGTTTTCTTCTTTTTGTCTAGTGTTCATAGCATCTTACATGCGGTGTGTCAAGTATCAAGAGGTAGATCTGATGCAGCATTTCTCAGAGAAGCACCTAGACTCTAGTCCGGAAATTCAGGTCTGTGTTTAATTCTGGGTCCTCTTTGGATTTCCCTCATACATCCTGGTTATATCCAAAACTTGGCGCAAAATGCTCTTGTTTGAGATTTTGATGTGCTGGATGATATGTCCCAAATTTTTGGTCTTGATATTGGTTTAGATCTTTATCAATGCATACTCAGCAAACCCTAGTGGCAAATCCTGGTTATGAGTTGGAGGCAAGGGCATAATGGAATTTTTGTAAAAACCATCATCCAGTGTTTTTCCATCCTGAAATGGACCCTCCCCCTCCTATGGAAGTAATAGTGTCTCTAAAGTGTTGGCGTGTTCAATTCCTTGAAAACGTTAGAACTTGTCCCCAGGGGACAACCCCACAGTTTGTCACATTGTATCCGAAACCCAAGCCACCCCAATTGGGAAAATAAAGTAAATAAAGTGCGAATATTTATCCCGATGTTTAAATTCACTTTATGTTTTGCCTTTGTGCCAAGTATTCGTTGGCCTTCTATTGGAAATTTCCCTTTCCCAGGTGTCGGAGTCCTATCGGGAAGGGTGCGATCAAGGTGGATTCTACTGGCTAACTGCAACCTTGCTGAGTAAAGATGGCACGGTGATTCAGAAGAAGACAACGGACATGCAAAACACCATCAACACCAGGGCCCAGGGCTGGATACGAGAGTGTTTCACCTTCACAGACTACGGTCCTGGGGTTCGCAGCGTGGGCATCGAAACAGTTGGTGAGGCCATAATTGGCAAAGGGTTTGAACTGATGTTCTATTTGCATTGTTGCAAGATACAAAGTAACAGGGATTGTGAACACTGTGCAACCCATTCAACAGAGTTAAGTCAGAGTTGGCATGAGGCCATGTCCTCTGGAGTCTGATCACAGCCAACGTCACAATTCACATGGACTAAAAGTCTGAAAATGGCTACCATGACATTCATTGTTCTGATGACTTTTGGCATGTGCTCAGCTCTGTAGATTTCAAGCGGCTGGTTTATTTGTTTTTGCCGATTTCAAAGCCACTTTCTATTGCCCACTTGGCAGAAATTCTGGAACACTTGCCAAAAGAGATAACTGCCACACTGTAGGTTATGGCATTACACTAGTGTGTATGGAACATCCACACAGGGAAAAATACTGCAATCAGACCGATGCACGTGCAGAACATGCCGCTCATTTACAAGTTGAAAAATTAATTAAAGTTCAGAGATTTAATCCAAAACAATTCGGGTTTGTAAGAGTACAAAATCATTTGGTGATTCATTGTTTGTCTTTTTTCTGACTGTCACCCATTATTGTGCAAAGTGGATGCAGCGATCGCAATCAAAATACATAGCCTGTCATAACATTCTTAAATTGGTATCTATCCATAGGCAAAGATATGAAGATGTGGGCTGGGCACTTTGGACCCTACGTTGCGGCAGCCTGCATCCGCGTCAAGAGCGAGGTGACTGCAGCGGCAGGAGACACCTACAGCGACATCCAGCTGACCGCAGGGGCCAGCTTTACCAAGGAGCTAGACGCCATGGTGCGTGGCCTGTACGCCAGGCACGCAGAGGAGCTGGCCGAGATGCAGAACACGCTGGGTGAGTTTCCTTTCTGGTCAACCTTGAATTTCAGTGTCCTTGGCAAAGTGCAACCTACAGCCAGGGGCTTGGTCATGTCTGTTTCGCTTGGACATAATTAGATGTGGTAATGGGCTCAAATTCTGCTTCTGATCATGTGGCAGGAATTCATCGGATACATCTGCCTGCAGGTTCATGCACCTTTGGTGCTTGCTGTGCTGAGCTTATAGGACCCATTTCTATTGGAATGTGCAGTCTCTGCATGTGCATTGACTGCCTGATGGTAATGGTCAATGCTTGCCAATCTGTGTTTTCTGGCTTTGCTGATGAGGACACACCACCTTTACTCAAGAGTGGATATGAGACAATGAAACATTTGTTTTTACATCTCAGCATCGGTTGCCATCTTTGATGGTTATCAAGGCTGAAGAGAAAACACCTCTTTTTTTGTTTTTCATTCATATATTTAACCTCAAAACACAGATTTCTAGCTGCCTTTCAATTGTCATGTTTGCTTGGGGTGAACACCTTGAAAAGTAACAAATAATTCTATGCAGGACTTTTTCTGTGATTTCCTATTCTCATCTTCTCGCTACTGACCAGATGAGACGGAGGTCCAACAGGGAGATCAGCTGGATGCTTCCAATGCTCCCAGCCAGGCCAAACCACGTACCAGGCCCACTCATCAGCGAATCAAGCGCAAGAAACGGGAGATCCGAGTCTTTGTCTCCAGCACCTTCCGGGATTTCACCGAGGAGAGGGAGGTGTGATGGCTGTAGATTTTTTTGAGAAATTTAAGTTGAAGAGGTGGGATGATGCTCGAACGAATTACGTCATAGGCTTCCCTTATTTTCCTGAACACTTTCCCAGGAGACATTCATTGGCAGCAAATTTGGTTTCAGTTGAAATGTGTTCAACTTTTACAGATTCGCTGTAATGCGAATATTTGAACTGATGCCAACAAACTGTTTTCATATTCACTCCCGTGGCAAGTGTGAACTTGCTCTTTTGGCTGCTGGGTTCGTATCCATCTGTTGGATAGTTGAAATCCAATAAAATAGCAAGCACTGCCTTCAATATCTATGGATGGAACTATGTATCCAGGCTAGACATAGAATTGGATAATTATGTTGTTGAATAATAGTTTCCCTCATGTAGTTTTAATTACAGAGTTTGTTTTTGTAATTATGGTGGGGCAGGTTCTGATTAAGAAAGCATTTCGTGAGCTGAACAGGATTTGTCTGGACCGCGGCGTGTTCTTCACTTACGTGGATCTGCGCTGGGGTATCACCGAGGGGCAGACCAACGATGGAGAAACAATCTCTATTTGCCTGAGAGAGGTATGGACTATTAGGGGACTTATTTTAGTTTGCTGCAGAAGAAAGAATTGTAAAAATCAAGGAAGATTTTTTGAAAAAGCTGAAATTTTAATGGTTTAGATTAGAATGAATGTCTTAACATTCATACTAATCACTAACCTACTACCAGGTTTTGTCCTTAAGAGATGAGTTTGATATTCCTGTAACCATGGATTCGCTATAAAAATGGAACTGCGTATTTGTGTCTTTCGTATGCCCTGAACTGATCTTGGAAAATGCAAGCTATGCCTTCATGCAATGCATTTGTAACAAAAATAAATTCTCAAGACTTTTGCTGGTGGATATTGAAAAAGTAGAGAATATTCTGTTGATGGTCTGCTATGTCCCACTTGTCCATATTCATGCAAGAAAAAATGTCCAGCAGTGAGATATCAAAAAGTGGCTCGTGACGGTGCTCACACCTAGAAATTGTTACATTTCGTGCTGCACTGAATAAAAGCTGCACATTGATCTCGTTAAGTTGAAGGGAAGATTGATTAGCCCATCTCCCAGGAGGAATATCCCTTCTTTCCATTGGTCGATTTTGCCAGATTGAGAAGTGCCGGCCTTACTTTATCTGCCTGATGGGCGATCGCTTTGGCTGGAGCCAAAGAAAGAAGCGTCCAGACAAGCTGCTTACCAAGAGCTTTGACTACGCCATTGAGAACTTTAAGCAGCTGGAGTGGATTGACAAGCACCGTTACGAAACAAGCGTCACCAAGGTAGGCGAAGCTGTGTGACCCTACAACCACAAAACCAACTCATGCAGGCAATGTCAGTGATTTGGGGTCCCGCACAAAATTACTTTTTCAGGTGTGATAAAAGCTCTGTCAGTGCAGAACAGTCAGAGATAAGGACTTTGTATCACTCTGTATTTTGCTACAATTAATAGCAGTTGGCTTCTCAAAAGAATTGCTTTTATGATGTTCATGGGGTGGTCAGAGTGTCTACCAAAATTTGTTTAGGAAGGCATAAAAATCATCTTTTGTTTGTATGATACCAAGTGTCAGCAGATTTCAATAGTGGACTCTCTGATTTGTCTCTAAAATTACTGACCTTACATTTGCAGTGTGAGAATTTTTAAAGATCTTTGTTACTTCTTTAATTCTTCTTTAATTATGCCCCATGAAAATACTTGAAACTGTCTATTATTTGCTTTTTTTGTACTTGCTGTTTACGTGTTGAAGCTTGAATCCTTTATTTAATCTCTGGATATCTAGCACAAGATTTAACAACTACCCTGAAAGAGCACATTCATTGATAAAATTGAATTGTGTCTCAACATTTTAGTACAGAGCTAGCACAGAACCTGGACATGAATGTTGAATTAAACTTTAGGCTTAAAAAAATTATTACTTATTGTTGACATAAAAGCGAAAAGCATACAGTTCCTCTTGAATACTCTCGTTGACCTTTCTGATGATTTATCAGCATTTGGCAAGTTAGTCTTTCGGTCTCCCCCTAAACCAGCTGGAGATCCTACATGCCGCCTTGAATGACAGGTCGCTCAACCAAGGGCGCACCTTCTTCTACCTGCGGCAGCCTCGCATCAAGCGGGAGGATCTGGAACCTGACGAAGACGAGGTGGAGGAGGCAGGGAAAAAAGATGGCAAAACGGATGCTGTAAGTCACCAGCCCAGGTTATAAGATTGGCACAGGGTTACGGACTTGCCGAGTGGCTCCGCGCATGCATGCACGCATCATCTGCTGCTGGGCGCTTCATTGATTTCCGTTTTCAAAATTCTTCAAAAATTCACATTTTCATTTGTTGGACACATACACCCAAACGAATGACTGTCTGGTGGCGACTCTAATCTGACAGGCAACCTCCATTGATGTGTGAGTATTGCAGCCATGCCTGCCGCCCAGTAAAGAGCCCCCATTGTGCAGTGTCACGTAATTTCCTCTTTGCTATGCTGGACGGCGGTGTTGCTACACGGAGCAATTGATGGTCAAGCAGCCCATAGGCCGTAAGGGTGAACCAGGCCATTCATCGGGCACACCGGCATAATGAATGCTGCACAGCGGTATTGTCTGTACTAATGCTGCCAGATTCCACGAGCGCGCAGTCGTATTGTATAGCTCATCGCTGGGGTCCTGGAGCACATTTGTCCCCGCTGATAATCTGCTTGCGCTGGCAGCGCGAACAGCGGTACTTTTCAAAACAACGATGGATTACCTCTGCTAATGCCAGCACTCTACGCTGACAGCATATGAACCTTGATTGGCAAGTCCCAGCAGCTCGGTCTTTTGTTAAAGAAAGTTCCGATTTCGGGCACGAAACACTGCACGGTGTCTCCGGTACCAGGCACACCTGTGGCAAGTGGTTAAATGAGTCAGATCTAGACTGAGAGTTGTTCAGGGCATGTTTGGTACCTTAACACATATTCCAAACTACCAAAATTTAATGAAAGAAAACCCCATGAAATCATCTTTTGGTCTCTAAGGGAGATGCAAATTAGTTTACCATCAAGAGATATTTTTTTGGTATTCCTGCAGGGCCAAAAAGACAAGAGTGCCAAGGAGGAGAAGAAAGTAAAGAATTTTGGAGAGACCCAATGGCATTTTGACCGCCAGCATAAACTCAGGAAGACCGTGGAGACATCCGGGATGCCTGTCCATCAGTACTCCACGGCTGAGGAGGGATGTGAGCTCATTCAGCAGGTGGGTAGGAGAGCCATGATGGTTGTTATTGTAAGACTTGGGCGATAAAGCTTGTGGTACCATGAACCAATCATTTCACTTTACCCCATCTTACAACTATATTATCAGTTGGTTAGCCACAGATACCCCTCTTATCACCGTGACATAGTTTCTCTGTTCCACATAGTGTGTAGCCTGCACCTTTGAGATGCCTAGCTTCAGCGTTCTGTTTGGGAAGTAAAAGACAAGTAAGTCATTTGGATGGCTGGCTGGCAAGATTTTCAGTGCAGGAGTTAATACAAACGCCATGAAGGATATTCTATGTTACTGCAAACTGGTTTTTGATTTGATAAGAATATTTTCATCCATTTGTCAACTTTTCTCCAGGACCTGATGTGGTGCATAGACCAAGATTTCCCTCCCGGCACCGAGCTGAGTGCCCTCCAGCGAGAACATGAGGCCCACCAGGCCTTTGCCGAGCCCCGCCGTCGCATCTACATCGGCGGCCTGGACTACATCAAGCAGATTGACGCGTTCGTCCAGCGGGCGGCCAGCCAAGCAGCGGACGGGGAGGCCACCGAATCCACTACCAACATGCCCCTGGTCATCCTCGGGGAGTCTGGGTCAGGCAAGTCGGCTCTGGTGGCCAACTGGACCCATCAGTTCCAGGAGGCCCACCCTGATGCCTTTTTGTTCCTGCATTTCATTGGGAGCTCATCTGAGAGTGCCTCTCATCTCAACCTGCTACGTCGGTAGGTCAAACATAATTGCCCAAATCTCGTTAATGTTGTTTGTTTTCTTTTTTTAAAGTTTTTGGCTTTCTTTTTGTAAGCTTCAACCACATAGTTGAAGTTTATCAAAAGGATTTCAAGTTATGAATTCCAAGATATCTCATAACAATTCAGTTGACTAATTTATATTTTTGTCTTTGGCTTGAAAGATACAGTCAAGTAAAGCCTTCACTTTTTCTGTAATAATTACTTTTGTTGATTCGAGTTCAAATTGAATTAAGGAATGAAGTATGACTTCCAAGTGGATTGTTGTGTCTGTAAATTTTCATTACTCAATCTTAATAATCAGGCTGTACGAAGAGATGAAGCAGTTCTTTGGCTTTGAGATGACGGTTCCCACATCCCATCGTAATCTTATCTTGGAGCTGTCCACCTGGCTTCAGATGGCCGCCAAGCAGGCCAGGGTGGTGCTGGTCCTGGATGCTTTGAACCAGCTGGATACTGGCACAGGACCAGGTAGGTTTCAGGTTTCGACATCCCTTTAAACACACAAGGAAATGGAGGTCCTTCTCTTTCAGGATTCATTCATGGCACCATAGAGACACATTTTCAGTGGGAGTCGTCGTCCATATGTGTAAGCTGTGGAGAGTGTTCATTGAAATTGTATGGGAGTTCATTTTATAATGAGTGCTGTAAACTGATGCACATAGAGAACTGACCCAAGATGCATGTATGGAAGAATGACCTGAAATCTCAAAAACAGAATCAATAAAATTTGAAGGGAATACAAACTGAGAAAAGTCTGAGATGGCACCCTGACTTCCTTACTTCAGTATGTGGCACTATCACTCACATGAATCTCATGAGTCTTCTCAATGCTTTTAGTTGCATGTATGGTCTGGCAAGTTGTAAACATGCCATTGATCAAAGATGCGTTTCACGGGCACAAGCCTGACTGAAAGACTTCCCACCAGCCTGTCCTTTCTGTGCTGGTGAGGTGCACTTCAACTCTGAGCAGATATTTCCAAATTGATTTCATGGCTGACTTAAAGCAAGAAGCCAGTGCTGTAAGGTTCACCCTACTAATTGCGGGTCCCAAATTGCATCTGATTGGGAGATCTGAGGTCATTACGACCTTCTGATGGCCTTGTGCTGTAGATTTGTCAGTTCAAGTGGTCGTTTAATCGTAACCTAACCCCAAGAGATATAACTTACAGCACAACTTGAATTGGCAAAGTGTTCCTAACTTCCATGTCTTCGGCGTCAGTATTACTATATGGCTCCTTCAAGCCTGAATTGCAAAGCATTCGCTCCTGTAAGCTGAGTCAGGATCATGCAGTCAAGATGGTGCTATCACTTTGGGAACATGTGTTGGTGGATGATGTTTCAAACTGGAGAGTTGATGTCACAATTTTCATCCATTTGTTTTTTCCAGGGGATGAACAGGACTTGAAGTGGATTCCCAAGGAGCTGCCAGGAAATGTCTCCATGGTCCTGTCGACACTTCCAGGAAGGGTATGACTGATTTCAGATTCGGTCATAGCATTCCGGCACTTAGTTGGTCCGGATAATTGACTCACTGGCATGTGTTGGGAGAGACAGTTTATTGTGCATAGATTTGATTGGAATTCCAAGCCGACCTACTCTGTAACCTTTAAAAAGCCGCATTATTTTAGCCCATCTCACAGCCCGGGGACATTCTGCCCCCCCCTCCCCGCAATAACTCGGCTGTACCACATTCAATTTTTCAAAACTCGGCATGCATCTAAAGATACTCCTTATCATTGCAAATATGAGGTTTGAACTCATTCAGACATATGTTTTTTTGTCATGGTCATTTCAAGTTCAAGGCTACATGTACTCCAGCCTGCGTTCATTGCGGATGGCAATGGAACAGTTACGCATTTTGGGCCGAACTGTCTCAGCAAAATGGGCTCTGTGCAAGAACAACAATACATTCGATTTTTTCACAAAATTGGTGTCCAAATGATATCAAATAGTTACTCTATTATAAAAACTCTCAGAGGCCCATCGGCGGATTCCGCCCCCGGCTCTTCTAGGGTTAAGACTGACTGTCATTTCTTGTCCTTCTGTCAAGGCCATGGACGCAGTCACTGGTGCCGGCTGGCCCACAATGCGTGTCCATCCTCTCAATGTTGACGAGAAATTAGAGATTGTGACCGGCTACATGAAACTGTACGGCAAGACGCTGAACAAGGAGCAACGGTCGATGATCATCGATGCCAAGCAAACAGACAATCCTCTCTACCTGAAAGCTCTGCTGGACGAGGTATGCCTTTGTTATTGTAGCCTTTTCCTTCAGGTTTGAAAAGAAGTTTAATTCCAAAAAAAATTAAGAGTTCACCTAAGGTTTTTATTACCAAACAGCTTTTTTATTAGAGACGATAACCCAAAATATTCCACTAATCACGCTTTTTAACATGACTGCTATTGTCAGTATTCTCCACAAACGGTGCTATGCCACATTTGTAATATTTTTGATATCGCTTTGTTGGATTTTATCCAGCAGCATACCCTGACAAGCTTGGTAGCGAAGTGTTTGAGACGTCCCCACTAGCACGTAAGCAAGTGGGTGCAAGACCCACCCAACCAAGTTTGTGACATTTTTTCCAGCAAGACTTCAGAAAGTGGTATCACCATTGCAATGTTCACCTTTCACCCAGACACCATTACACCAATTTGCACCATTCTCACCTTCCTCAGCACCGTGACCATGACAGTCACCAGTGTCATCTCTTCCTTTATGACATAATGGTGATCGTCATGGTTACCGGTAGATCACCACCACGACCACCACCACCATCATCTGAACCACACTGAAGATATCACCATTTGCTCTGTCTCAATATCTGTACCCTCTTGCAATCAGGTTTACACAGAACATTTTTGCACATAGTTTCCTTCTTGCTTCACCCTCTCCTTCATGCAATTCATCAAACGGTCCAATTTAGAACCAGACCTGGATTGGTTTTCAGCTGGGAATCCGTTCTCTCTTGTTTAGAGTTCAGATGTAGTTTGCACGCATATGTTCACCCAGCACTGCCGGTGTATCAATGTGGTTAATACACGGGATTGTATGGGGCAGCACGTGACAGGGGTAGCCATAATCCAGCCCGGTCTCTTGCATCTACGGCTTCAATTTTTGATCAAAAGGGGCAGCGATGAAGAGCCACAGCCAGTGTTCAATACTTGTGCTTGCCAACATAGCGTGCAACATAAACCGTAGAAAATATTCCTTGTACGGGTTTTCTTGAAGATATACCCCACATAAATATTTGTAACAGACATTAACGATGACACACATGATAAAGCCAAAAGTGCAAAAGTTTATTTAGCAGTTATATTGAGCTATTTTATGCAACATCGTCATTAGAAGGGCCAGTGTCGATCCTCAACACATCATAATTTGATTTTTATTGACACCATTAAATCCTACAAAATTCTACACTCTTCGAATATCAACTGAACTTTTGGTAATGCAATAAATCGTTATGAGAGAATAAAATCACAGGGAACCAGGTTCGTGAATCTGGCTTTAAACACTTTTGCAAGCTAATGACCATCAGGATGGCATTTAGTTCAATGCAGGCTTCATATTTTGGGGTTTCACATTCCTGTGAAATTAACCCCGGTTGCAAGAATATCATGATTTTTTTCAAACAAAGAGAGGGAATAAACGAATTTTCACTGCTCGAAAAAGGCTACTGCATAAGATAAGATTATTGATTAACAAAATAATTCCATCAGATGTCTCGTTTCCATCACAAAAGCTCACTGGCATTCCAGTGTACGACCCTGAACAATAAGCAAAACTAAGTTGAGGGAGGAAAGATACGTGTGCAACTTTGTGATTGAGAGGTCTTGTCTCCTGTTTCTTGACCTGTTTTGCACTAGGTGCGTATGTATGGGAATTTCTTCCAACTGACCACTGCCATCAAGGGGTATTTGGCAGCCGGCAATCCAGGAGAACTCTTTGTGAAAATCCTGGACCGAATGGAGAATGATTTCGAGCAAAGTATTGTCGAGAGGTTGGTCAGAATTTTGCACCACTAAACCCGATTTAAAACACTTTTTTGTTTTTACAGTGTTAAATTTTGTTTTGCTTAGCCTGCAGTATTGCTCCTTAAGGTAAATTGTTTCAATAATTTTCAACCATTTTGTGTACATACAGTTGCATTTTATTTAATGACAAAAGAGTTTCAAACAAAGCTGCTTTAATAAAGAACACTATGAAAACCTGCCATTCTGTGGTCTTTCTTCAATTTTTTGTCACTGTTGGAGGAGTGCTTAAAAATTAATGGCCAACCATAATGCCTGTGTGAAACTGAAGTACTCTAATTGATACCATGTAAAAGTTGTTATGGCTTGTTTTGTCACGGTGCAGACTGGGCCTGGTCCGAGATGCCACTACCGCCCTCTGGTGTTCACACCGTGGTTTGAGTGAACAGGAGCTCCTGCAATTTTTGAAGGTAAAGTATCCAGGCACAGGAGTATTCTGTTAACTGTAGCCTAACTCCACACAGACTTCATCAATATTCAAACGATGAGTAATTGTCGTAATGAGTTGTATCCTGACCTTCTACTGTTGCACTTTATTTTCTTTGCTGATATATAACAGATTTATGTTGCCATTCTGTCAGATCTGTTTTGTTTTGGGGGCAAAGTTCAATTTAACCCTAACACTCCCAAATCCTCCAATTTCAACACGATTTTACATACACCCTAGGGGGTTAGGGCTAATGTATGCTTTTCAGGGCAACTTCAGTATTATTGTCACTATTCTCTTAATCCTTCTAATCCTGTTGAAGTGTTAACATTGGTAAAAATAATGAATGCATCAATAATTAATGAACATTGCTGCTTCCTGACTGTCTACTCAGGTACCTGGCAAAGTATGGTCCCCCTTTTACCTGTCGCTGGAGGAGAATCTTGTCAATCGCAACGGCATCCTCAACTTCTTCCATGACCATCTCCGCCAGGCTGTGGAGCGCAAGTACCTGTCCACGCCGGAGCTGAAGTGTGAAGCCTTCCTGAAACTGGCCAATTGGTTCAACACCCAGGACATTGACGAGAGATATGTGAGTTGATAAAGCCTATCCCCAATCCAGGCTGGTTCAAACTTATCAGTGAAGCAAATGCAAAATTTGTAATGTGTCAGCAAGCATTTATGCTGTGAATTTCAAAAGGTTGCGCACACATTTCAATTCTGGTTGATTTTGCCACCATGCTATGTTTTTAATGACTAATTTAATCACATTGACATTCATATTGAATGACATATATTCAGCCCTCCAAACATACACAGTGCCGCATTAGTCGTGAAAAGATTTGTCTTGTCACTAAAAAAAAGTTGCTTATCATGCGCACCCATAACTGATAGTTGGAGGTGTCACACAAATCTTGTACTGTCAAGAGTCAGTGTTTGTAATATCCCACTTAGCTGAGAAGAGTGGATGCAGTTAAAAGATCTAGTGGTTTCAACAAGTTTAGATTTTCACCTGGAGCTGGGTTGTCTTGTGGATGTAGCCAATCTTTGCAATTCAATGGAAACTATATTTGTCTCCAGGCATCCATGTTTGTTTCCTATCACAGGTTGAAGAGGTGCCCCACTGTCTGGCCCATGCCAAGGAGTTCAAGCGTCTGCGAGCCACCATCCTGAACATCGCCGTCTTTGAGCGCCTCATGAGCACGGAGGAAGGCAAATTTGAGCTCATCAAGTCCTGGCAGCTGGTAAGCGTTAACATTTTATGTGTGACTTTCTGGCTGTGTCCCCAAGCAGGGTATTTTACCTTCATTGCCTCTCTCTGATCCAGGGTGGAAACTGGGTACTCATCACTGAATTAGTTACCGAATAATTGGTGTTTCAGCCTATCTGGTCTGATCAAATTCAGTCCATTGTATGGATACTATGATGTGTCTTGCCATCCCATATAGTTGCAACATCGCAGTACGTTGCCTGCTGTCAGTTAAGTGCTGCGGCACACCATAACATGCATGTGGCACAACTTGGTACATGTATGTTTTGTTATCATTTCACTCTTCAATGTACTCTTTGTTGCATTTTGTACGTAGCTGGGTGGATATGAGGAGGTGGAAGAGTTGTACCTTGGTGTCTTGGCTCGCTCCGAAGAGTGGGAGAAGTCAAGGCAGAGAGATGGCCTGATCCGAGCCATGGCTGGATTCTTCAATCAGCTAGGGCTGCTCAGTGGAGCTAGGTATATGACTCTCTCCTTAGAAACGTATATGCGAGAATAGTCATGCAAGATGGGGGGGGAGATATACCCTGACTCAGAATTTGAAGCCAGCATAATGTAGAAGGTGAAATGTCTGAGGGGGCTCCTTGGGATGCAGACATTTGTTCGAGGGGGGCACTGAAAGTCTGTACCGGCATACTGTAGGTTTTGTGTGTACTGATCTGCCGTCCCCTCCCCTTGGTTGCACCACAGATATGGAGAAGAAAAACAGAGATAGATGCCGTGACAAACTCTCCAAATGGTCCTTCAGAATCAAGGCCTGCAAAGTGCCCAGTTCACCGAAAAGATGAATTTGATTCCAGTGAGCATGCTGTACACTAAGCGGTGTTTGGCTTTTCTTGGCCTGCCGTCACTGAGGCCCGCTGACAGACAATTTTTACCAGGGGTGGAGGGTTACTGTATGGAGGTGCACTGGCGGGATCTGCATTCAAATGTCTGTTCTTTGTTTGAATGCAGGCAACTCAATGAGCGGCTGTTGTCAGAGCTGGAAGCCCGGTACATTGGCAGCCATGCTACCATCGTTTACCATCATGCCAAGTACGAGTACAAGACCAAGTGCATTCACCCAGATGTCTTGGAGGTAAAAAGCTTGTGCAAATTTAGCCCACAATAATTTCCAGTGATTGTTTCTTTGCACAGGGCTGTTTGATGTAAAAGTTCATGCAGTGGAACAAGGATAGTCATAGAAATTATATTGTAACAATGTTAGGTTCTTATTGGAACAGTTGCTTATAATTAAGACATGGTACCAAAACCCCCTTGCCCATCGATGACTGCCTAATGCCTAATTAAATACTGTTGCATTCATCAACTCGTTCAGGGATTGCGTTACTGCCAAACGTAAAGTGCCGAATCTTTATTCTCAGAACAGCAATCTAGGTCCAGATTGATTTTGCTGAGATTGAGCTTATCGATCAAGCAGTATCATTCAGTAATCTTTTTTAGTCTTCAAATCTCTTCAGGAAATGCAACCACTTTTTGAGCCAAGCTCTTTTGATGCACAGCTGTTCTGATATATTCATTGATGGGCTGACATTTTCTGAATCTCCACAATGGGTTACGTTTTCCCAATGATTCAAGGTTCAAATGTTGTTATCTTTTTCCTCTTAGGTGTTGATCTCACTGGGAACCGTTTCCATCAAGCTGGGAGACCTAGAGGGAGCCAGCAGGCATTTCCACGAGGCCCTGCAGAGGCAGAATAAGATCACGACGCCCAAGCAGAAGCTTCAGCTGGTCAAGGCGCTTCTGGGCATGGGGTGAGGAGGGGCCACGTTTTTATCCGTACCACTTCAGCAACATGGTTACTGCTGTCAGTAATGTAGTCCAAGGGGTGAAGAGTATGGTGGCAGAATGCCAAAGTCTTGAGAATTCAAGAGGAGAAAATCAAAGTGGAGATGGAAGCAAATATTTTATGAGATGGGTAAATAGATTGTGGATGCAAAATGTGAATGGTGAAAATAAATCATAAACGCAAACCAGGGTGGCGATAAAAGTGTGGAAAGGTGTGTTAAAAAGTATCCACTAGATCTGAAATGTGTCTTCAAATCCAATTTATTAGTTTACCGTAAACAGGACAAAAATTCTACTGTGCAGCATGCAAACAGAGCCCTTCTAATGCACCTGTTTGCTGTCTTTCATGAGCTGACTCCGTCTGTTGCCAAGCAGATATCAGCTTTGTTACAAAGATTTGTTTGACTTTAGAAAATAAGTTCTTGTACACCTTTCAGGGTTTTTTATTCAAAATGCTGAAACTTGTGATGAGCTGGAAAACACTATCAGAAAGTTTGCTCTGAGATGATGTCACTCTCAGAATGGAACTTGTTGTCACGGCTTTACGATGTGTACTTGCTTTTCATGTAACAATGATTACGTTTACAAATGGCTTTCCTTGTAAGAGTCTATCACTTGTACAGAATTGATGAAAAGAACGCTAAGGGCTGTGCTCGAATTGTTATTTTGTACTCCACAACCAGAACCTATGATAACCACCATATTGCATTTTTACAGGTCAGTGCTAAGCTTGAAGGGGAAAGCTGACGAGGCTATTCGCTTCCTGAGGCGAGCTGAGGAGGTGGCTACTGATGTCCTCGGACCCAAGCACCATTATGTCGCTGCCATTAACGGACAGGTACCATCAATATAAGATCATTCACTCTTCTCAATTCATTTCAAAATAGATCAGTGTCATTCTAGACTTCAGTGCTCCTGAGAAATCCGTAAACAAAGATGGATGTGCATATAGATGCTTGAGATACATGTCTCTCTAGCCATCAATTCTCAAGGGCCAGGGGTTTTAATCCAGCCACACCTGAATATTAGCTCTTGAGCAAGGCACCTTACATGAACTCCTCTTTCCATCCATGAATATCAATAGGTGTGAGATGGGGTAGGATAACCTCACTGATGGAGGAAGCCTCAAATGATTGACTGATATAAAGTTAGACAGTGCTAGCAAAGGGGGTCATGTAGAGTATGGAACATTAACCAAATTTCCAATTTGGGGGTAATCATTTTAGGCAAGAATGTTGATCATTCCCCAAACCAAATGTCATATCTGCCCTAGAGCTATGAGCCCCGAGCTGGACCATGAAAGGGTGCAATTTTCCAAGCAATGGAGACTGATCCTTTGGTAGGAACTGTTCTTCGCAAACGACTATGAAGTGCAAGCGTTGCAAGTATTATGGTCGCATCACTACCAACAAAATGAGTACTCCTGACCAGCATGGCTCTTTTCAACCAATGAGGGGGTGCTTCTGCTCGAGGCTTATACAGATCATGTAGAATTTAATATTTACAAGTCTTTTGTTGCTTGTTGTATTATTTCCTTCCTGCTCCAAAGAGTGCTTTCTGCTGTTGAAAATCTGTCTTGAACATGCCGCAGGATGACCTCTGACCGGTTTACCCTTCTCCAGATTGGCCAGCTGTATTACAGCCAGAGCAAGCTGGACAACGCCATGCTGCTCCATCTCTGGGACCTGAAGCTGACCCAGAGCGACGTGGGGCTGAACCACCCCCGTGTGGCGGCCATCCTCAACAACTGCGGCCTGGTGCTAGACGACATGAACGACAAGCTGGCCGGTGAGGTGTTCCAGTCCGTGCTGGGGATCCTGGTGGGGGCTTACGGGAAGGATCATGTGGATGTGGCCACCATCAGGTAAGATCAAAGTGAACCCTTTGCAGATGTTAGGAGTCCCACCAGAAATAGGGCGAGTGAAATTCCAAGCAACTTTCAGAAAGCATATAAAAATAACAATGGTTTGTGAGGGATTAAAACCAGCCCTTTCATCTGCATAACAAAAACAGTGTGATTGCAATGGACTGCCTTTGACCCAGTTAAGTACACAGGGCATATTGAAAGCCACTTCCATGTTGGTGTAGTTAATGCTGGATGTACAGAGAACACCATCTCTGGTAATGCAGTGATCTCTTCTAGGCCAATGTGGCTGTTCTGGTTTACAACCATTATTATAAGATATACCAACAGCAAGATCTTCAAACTCAAACTGACAGGATTAGTTTGAGTACAATGCAAAGAAGTACCTTTTTTATTGCAGGTCCATATTGAAATATTGTAAAACAAATTCTCTAAATATTACATCAGTCCAAATTGCTGAATTTAAAAGTAAACACTTAAATTAAAAAACAGTTTACACTTATTGTCAAAATTTTCCAATAAAATATTTGTAAATTTCCTATGAATACTAAAGTGGCATAAAGCAGTTGGATGTTATTTACAAATGATCAGTTGTTGGCCACTTTATGTTGTGACTGTGCATTTGGTCAACCAAACAGCTAATTATGTGACAGAATTTCCAGGTACGCCAGTTTTGATAAGCATACAAAACACTACTTTTATCACTATATTTCAGATACAACCTTGGGTTGTATTTCATGGCATCCAACATGTACCAACGTGCCAAGTACCAGTTTGACGAGGCCCTACGCATATCTGAGCTGTTCCTGGAGCCAGATCACCCCAACATACAGGCCACTAGGACTGCCTTAGAGAAGCTGGCAGAATTTATGCAATGAGATCAGCCCTGGCTGAGATATATTACCCATAATGGTCCCCAAAAGGGGACAAATATATTATAAGCAAACTGCAAAAGCATGAGGGAAAAAAAAACAAGCATTACAGTAAAACTTTGCAATATTTGTCGATAAAGTGCATTAGAAAATATGTAGTTATTACCACTGAAATGTGTAAGTTTATTTCATTTGTTGCCTCTTACATGCAGTTATTATTAGCTTTAACAAATTAAATGGACCAATTTGTAATGAAGGAATTTATTACTTACTTTTTACACAGGAGGGTTTTTATATTTGCCATGTCTTGCTCAAAACTATAGAAATGTGCATTTACTTCATTTTTGGTTTAAAGTTCAATATCACTCAGCGTCAAAACAGAGTAATCTACATCTAAAGTATGGTTGTAAAGGGTATAAGCTGTGTCTTGCCAAAGTGGTCATTTTTTTTTTATAAAGCCCAAATCAATGCAATACAGTCCACCCGCATTGGTGTGCTGAAGTATTACTAACAAATCTGATTATAATACAAATGCATCGGTTCTGGTTTGTCTAGATAGTTTGGCTTTACTTCATAGCAGTGAGGTGTTGCCAGTGATGAAGCCCTTTAAAGACAAAGCATTCTAGTAGAACTTGAGGCCATAATCTAGCTTTCGCTATTTTTTGTGCACAAGTCTTTAATATTGAAACCACCAAGACTGGGGCGGGGGTTGCTGGTTAAAGCTACTGTTTGTCCTGATGGGTTTTCGAGGAATCAGAGACTGATTTCTAGGTGACAACATTTAAAAATATAACCATTTTTGTCAAGTATACGCTATTGATCAATTTATCACAGCTCTGGTTAGAGGTTTACTGTTCGTAGTTGTCCTTTTATAGAGTAATGTCAAAAGTGAAAGGCAAAATTATCCATTACAATTTCCATCACTAACTCCTCTGACATACGTTTTCCTTAAGAATCTTTCTTTTTCAAATCTTTGATTTATTTTGAAATAACATAGGCATTTTTGAAATATATTGATAAGACAAGGGTATATTTGTATACCTGTATTTCTAAAAATGCATTCTTGGGCTGCAGGAGTATACATCTGAATTGACTTTTAAAAATCAAAATTTGTTATTTTGTAACAAATGTAATGTTCTGTTCCAAATACAATTTTGCTTTTCCTCTAAGGTCAAACAAAAAATTAGTTGTGTTTCCTGTTACACTGAAAATATAATTAGGGTAGTTGCTTGGATAAAAATTTTTTTACTCAAAATTTGTATGGCCCCCCCAAAAAGGGTCGGATGATGGTCTGTATTTTTTTGGGGGGGGGGCACATATATTTGTAACAGGTACTAAGTCAGTGTCAGATTAATACATGTACTGTACATGTGCATGTCACTATTACATATCAGCACTGTGATTGAGTGGTAAAGCAGCTGGTTGTTGAAATACAAACACACAAGAGCTGTCCATCTCATTTAAAAAAAAAAAACAATACAATGTACAGGACGATGTACACAAAATTAGGCTCGGGGTAAGGCACCATCTGTTTTTATATTTTATTGATTTGTCGAATAAAAAGATATAGGTTCTGCGTGATTTTCTAGGTTGGATCTGGTAACCAGAAACGCAGCTATTTTTTGTTTGGCCTAATGAAAACTGTACTATGCCTGGATTTTAAATCATAATGGATTTTGAATCATTTCATGAAAAACTGTCGGATCCTTTAGTTACAACTTAGTGTTTCATATCGGGTCTAGGTTGACTGTAATCCTTTATTTTGCTGAATACGTGGATAGTGATACGTGTGTGTCTACCAGCAGCATGCCTTGTGAAAGTTGAGGCCATATTGAACACGGCGCCCTTTCATTCATAGGGATTTGAGGCAGAATTTGATGGAGTCTTAGTCTTATAATACAGTGTTACTTATTAAGGGTGAAACGTCTTAGTATTAGTATAAATACTTTTGTTAGTGATGTTTATTCAAGTCATGTACAAAATATCTTTGTACCAAATGTCCTAAACAGCAGGGCTGCCAGTCCTGCAAAAGATCTAGGTTTTCTCCAAATTTTAGTCAACCAATTGGCACCATTATGATGCCATAACATTTCAGGCAAAAAGTCAGAGCCGACTAACACTCCTGTTAAAAGTTGGTTTTTTTTGGTAGTAATTTTTGTAACGGGAGGATTGCTAAAAATTACCATTGTTACCAATTACATTTCAGTTGTAGTGAAAGGGCGAACACTATGCGAGAATTATTGGAACGCTTACGCAGTGATTACCCTGTATGCCAAACAGAGTTTTATGTCACAAAATCTTTGAAAGGATAACATACCAATTTTGACTGTTTAATATATTAACCTTTTATTCTATGTAACTGATTGACCTGAACGATCGTGAAAAATAAAGAGTGAATTTAAACCGAATCGGCCTTGTATGACTGACGTTTGGAGTGCAAGCAATTACGTACGTACGTACTGTCATTTTTAATGATCATTAGCTGTCAAATGTATCAATTTTACTGGTGAAGATGACACTTATCTTGAAGTTCACGGGGCTTTTTATTTCATGGTATTTGCTTTTAGGACACAGAGAAAAGCCCCAGTAAACACAATTAACTCCCATCATTAAATTTAGTGCTACTTTTCAGGAAAAGGGCTCCTCGGCATGTTCCAAGCAGTGCATGTAGCGCTGTAAGTTTAATTGCTTCGTTAGGTATGACAGCCTAAGGCTGCTGCCAAACGGAATTCCTAATTTTTATTTCAGGAACTTGAAGCCATAAATAGATTTCATTCACGGTGCAGTTTGATTCAACTTTGCAGCATAATTCACAGTACATTTTGTCTAGTGTGGCGACCAGTGTCGAGACATATTTACCATAATAAGCATAGTAAGGCGAATTAGAATGCAATTACCGATACGCTGTACCTCAATGAAAGTGTCACCCTTGGAATTTTGTGAGATTGGCATTTAGTTGCATTTAGCTACTTTTCATCTTTTTTTGGGGGGGGGACACCGAATCTGGACTTGTGGTCATGTTACCACTACTACAGTTAACCAAGTTTGTTTGATGTTTCGTGATCGGTGCCTTGCAACGGCATCTGATGCAGATTCTAATGCATTTGACGTTTAAGGTTCCGACTTTTTAGATTTTTGTGTACATCATAACACAGTTTATTACAGGAAAACGTCTTGATGAAACAAGAAAACTGGACAATGACATTTCTTAATCCTTAAAAAAGTTCTTCGACCAGGCCGCTTATACGCGCTTGATTATTGTACAGTTCTCCCGTTGTAGTATGATCATTGTTTGTTGCAGCGTAGGTGTCTCCAGGTAACAGGTGAAGCTGCTACCCGGATAAATGACGTCATTAATTGATTGACAGGTAAAAAGTAGTCTGGATCCAAGGCAGTGAACCGTGTAATGTATAGGTAAGTCAGGGGTACCAGGTTGATAGTGTTAAGCAAAGGTACGGCGCCTAACGAAATTCTGATTTCTAAGAATGGCAAAATGGCAGGAGAATTGTGCATTAAACCACCTTGAGTTCTAGCCGTGGACAAGGTTTCATCATAGAGTATGAGGTAATTTAGAATAGCTTTTTTGTGTTAATGTAAAGTTCTTGATGGATTTCAAAGGATGTAGGCCTACAAGTGATTGCAAGTCAGGCCTACCGTTACAGTGATCTGTGAACGTTACTCGCGCTCATCAGTCTGCATGGCCTGACTTGATCTTGCTGACGAGCGAGTCGTCGACTGTAGTTTTCAGCACGGTCACACTTACGTTATTCCGAACTTTTCTACATTGTCCAAACAATGTAAACCCTTCTTATCGCCCGTTTAACATGTTTAAAACATCAGGACATGATTTGGCAATATTTCCAGTGCCGGCTTTACTGATCAGATAAAGTTATGGACATGATGGATAACGGCCCAACAAAACACCAGATTTCACTCACAAAGACAGCCGCAAAAATGTCTGAGACACTGGTACAAGGACTGACGTGGAGTTACATGTACTTAGCGTCAAACTTTACTTACGCCATGCTTACACTAACTTACAGCTGATTATGTGCATGTGCAGTTTCCCATCATGCTCGTCGAACTCTGAGGGGTCCTGCAGTGCATCATAAGCATGTTGCCGTTAATTTTGTGTTACTGTTGGGCATGATGGCAGTGTGAAATTAGTTTCTTATTCCTTTTTGAGGTTCAAAATTCAATGTTGAACGAGTAAGTGTTTGATATTCAGCGTTGACATTTGGTGACCGCTCATCGTCGCTGATTGAGGAGAACAATGACATTAGATTCAATGCAGTCTCCATGCGGGGCATGGGGTTTGGGTATTTTATTTCGATTTCAGAAAATTGTGATGTGATGCAGTCACTTTGATCTCTGGTTTGTAAGCGAAGATCTCCACCAACAAGACTTAAGTCAAAGCCATTTTGACTGTGGAAAACTGAGTTGCCCTGGTTGAAATGGGGGCAACAGGGTCGCTAACATATGTATACGAAACACTTTGAAAAAGTAAGTTTAGACCCATGGCATTGGATTGATCTGTATTTTTTTGATTGGCTGAAATAGTTCGATGAAAACAGCAAGTATATAAAAATAACCATTTTTTTTTAATAATTAAATCGTCGTAAAAACCTGTTGCCTACATTTTAGGGCTTGTTTGACCCCCCAAAACCCCATGGTGATTGTTGCCTCTGTCATGTCTGTGGGAGAGAGTTGTGTGTGTATATTATTGTGGAATGGCATGTACATGCACGATGTAAATAAGATACATGTGAATGGATGTGCGTGGTGGTGCAGTTTGGTTCTTTTTGTCCCTTTTGCACTCCATCATTTCCTGGGGTGTGCACACTAAATGTCAAACGGTTACTTATAAATTCAACGTTGGAATATCAGTTACTTGTTCAACATTGAATGTCAAACGTCCAATGAGGGGTGAGGAACTAACTTCACATCGATGGGCATGATTGGCCAATCTGCACCATCCCCCAAACACTCTGTGCGATCAGTAAATGCCGCATGAAAGCTCCAACTGTACTTCCCTTTTTGAAACAATCTCTCAACAACCGTGAATTAGAAAAGGCTATTGGCCGATGATGGAATTATCGACAGATCATTCACCAAGATTGACTGATTGTGCAAAGGTATACTCTGTTACAAAAAACAAACAAACAAACAAACAAACAGTAATGCATCCAAGGCCCAAAACTCTCCTCATGTGCCCCAGAAATGTCGTAAGCCCAAACTTTTTGGGTGGGAGTCCTTAAGTTGACCTTGAGCCTTGTGATAAGGTTTCGCTCCCCCCCAAAAAAAAAAACATGTAGCATTTTACCAAGTTAAACATTCGAACTCAAAGATCATTGCATGTAGGTTTGTTGGGAATTTATCTTGATTCTCATTAGTTTTGTATTGCGTTTTAATGATAATCTGCCGACACACATACATGCACTGTATACGCACAGAATGCAGCCAGCAACTGGGCATATTTGGACTTCATTATGTTGTTATTACACGTATAATGTTGGTAACTGATAAAACTCAGCTTGGTACGGGTCATTGAGATGACTATGTGTTGGTATTAGTTGGCTGTATGAACTCTCACATTCATTTTTTTTTTTTTTTGCAGAAAACAGAATGTGACAACCTCAGCAAGACATGATGAGGTTGTAATATGTAATGGGATGCCTACGTAAGAGCTCAGCAGGACACATGAATGCAAACGTCAATGACACACTTCTTGCCTACCCCTTCAACAACTCGGCTGCTGCAGCGTTGCGGCCCCGCCGCAAACACCACGATGCCATGCTCCTCCAGGCAGCCAGCCACACCGCAGACACGACCCCGACCGTCTCGCAGCAGCACAGGGACATCACGGAGGAGAAATATAAGGACCTGCGCCGGCCGCGGCAGCTCCTCTTCTATCGCAACGGCGACCGCTACTTCCGGGGGAAGAGGCTCCGGATTACTCCGAACCGCTTCCAGACTTTTGACAGCCTCCTGAGTGAGTTGACCAAGCACATGTCCCTCCCTTACGGAGTGCGGAAGATCTATCACCCAGAGTCCGGCAAGTCCATAACAGATATTGAGAACTTGATGGACGGCGAGTCCTACGTCTGCGCGTCGTTTGAGAAGTTTAAGAAACTGCCATATGGAGCCAACCATAGCACGCCTGATTGGAGCACGGGACCAGCAAGTAAGTATGCAAGCCATGACCTTGATTCCATGTTGTATAATAAACGAAATGTGTGTGATTACACATTGTAAAACTGTAACGAAAATTCAAAGACAGTTAAAAATTTCCATGGTTTGGTGCTTCCTTCCTCCGTGGAATTTGTTTCATATTAAGACGAAATCCACATGTGCCCTCGTGGGACTTGAACCTCATAGCTTCCAACGTGCGAGTGCAGATGTCACAATGTCTTGTGCTATATGAGCCTCTGAGGGTCAGATTGACCTGTTGGAATTGGCATGTAGGTGCAGGCTGTGCACCGAGTAAGAGTTGGCCTTTATAGGCAAACATGTACGAGTACAGTACCTCAAACGGAAGTACATCAATGTGTGTCTATCAACTGTAGAGCTACATGTATGCTTCACCGGCCAATTCCCTTGGTCAGAAGTACATGTACGTGTACCTTTTTCGGTAGTACTAATGTCTCAGTGACATGCTGGATTTCCCAAACTGCTATTCTGGCTGTTGCTGCACAGTCAAGCAAGTTATTGGTTGAGCTTATGTGAGTAACAGACAGACATGCTACACTCTGAGACTGCCAGGGAGAAATGTAACCAATGCAGTTTGTAAATTTCTGCAGACAGCACCACAAGGGGTCAGTTTACAGAGTAAACAACACAAAAGTTTGTATATTCTTGTGTCAGTCGAAATGAATATACTCCTATCTCTGTTCTGTATCCACATCTATCTAGTCAACAGGGTATAGGCAATAGTCATATCACTGATACCAAACTACTCAGGACCACAAAGTTTCATGTCGCTTTCTTCTCAAGTCCCATTGTGTACATGTAGGTAACCCTGTTCAGCCCATAGTGTGTTTTTTCCTAAGAATGGAGACCTCCCAACCTCCCATTGGCATAAATAAAAAAAAAGTTGAATTTTCATTGAAGCATTTTCTGAAGCTGTTAGTCTCTGGCCTTTTGACAAAATGGTTTAGCCTCGTAACTTGCACTGCTTTGCGCAGTGTACTTGTTCTCAAAAAAAAAGGGGGATCGATTTTCTGGTACTGGTACATGTATTTCAATTTCAAACCTTCTTGGTCACAGGCCTCTCAGTTGGTGTGCATAGTACATGTAAATGAAAAAGGAAAGGGTATTTAACTGAAATTGCAATTTACGCTGTATCCCTTGGAATGCAGAAAGCGTACATGTACGGTGCCAGTTTGACTTTCTGTACATGTAAGTGTTACATGTACATGTAGTTTAATAGTTTTAAGAATGGAAAGATGAATGAGATTTACACGTGTATGGTACATGTACATGTACATGTATCTACATGTACAGTACATGTACGTATAGACTGTGCATGGATATGTCACCCATTGGTGTCCAGTTGAGTTATTTGCTTTCACTGCCAACTATGTATTTTAAATGTTGCTTCAGGTCAGTAATCTGGAGACAGTATTTTTACACTTGACATTACTGTGGGAAGTGTTAAGCACACACAAAGACATCCAGTGCATTAGGAGTGATAGGATTAACTTAGTTGTTAAATTGTCAAAATTTATCTCATTACAAATATAAATTTTTGGGTTCGAGCACCTCAACTTTGTCAACTTGCAGGGTGTAGTAAGAGGGACTTTATGGACACCTGTGAGCAGACTATTACATGCACTTGTTCTCATGTCTTTGAAGTTGTCATTTATTTCCACTTGCTTACTGTAAATGTAACTGAACTGTCAATTCTGAATTTCACTTCCTAAATCATCCACTTTTCTTTCAGTGGAATGCCCTCGAAACTTGGAGTTGAGTGAACTTGCTTGAAACAGTGACATCTGTAAAGAATCCTGATTGAATTTTAACCCTAACCCTCCTCAATCCTCCAACAGGTGAAGGATTCAGGAGGGTTAGGGTTAATCATCTTTTCAATCTCTACACGCAGTGTTCATGTGCATTTACATGTACATTGCTACAGATGTTGACGTATTTGAAAGAAAATGTACTAGCCCATGTAGGAATGCTAAACACCCTTCACATTTACCCTTTTTTAAAAAACTTCTAATACACTGTACATTTAGTGTCTAAAATGAAGATGTCCCAAACGTTGTATGTACATGTATGTACTTGTATCAACTGTCCTTTTGCTAAAGCCTTGGTTGCCTAGGAGCTAAGAGCTTGCAGTGGCAACAACCAATTTGATTTGTATCCCCACACCAAACAAATCCTTAATGCCTCCATGTACATGTATGGCAGGGGAGCTTATTCACTGCTTGGTGTGCAAACACGTTGTCAATCAGTGTAAACTTTTCAAAGGACCTTAGCCTAATCTGCCTGAGCAGTAACATCACAGCAGCATGTTAATTTGAAATTGTGGGACGACTTGACTGCTGTTTGGCGCACAATACTGCTGTGCAGTTGTGGTGTAAATTGTCCATAATTCTTGAGAATTGTTGACTGTAGACAGTATTACATAAAGACCAGTTTTTATCACTTTTTGTGGCAATTTTGGGTAGCTTTTGTCTCCATTCAAGCCATTCAATCAGCACAAAAAATTGACCCCCCTAATATTTTCCAACCTACCGACCCTATTTTTGAGAATGTCATCGGAAGCAAAACTTTTTTTCCGTTTTTGCCTTAACTTTTCACAGCTGTTTTTCTGACATGAATAGTACCTTAATACTTTTTGCAATTAATTTTGCTCTTTCCATTCATTGTGTGATTTCTGTACTTTCAACAAGGAGACCCATGTACATGTACAATGTACGTTGACATGTTTTTCACCATTTTTGCTGCAATGTGATAAAAATAACTAAAACTTTTTCTATACAATGTGGGATAGATTCATAGTGCATAAACAATGAAATTTTAGGCACATTGATATAAAGGTTAAGAGTTTAGTCAATAATTCAGATTTTCCTCATAGACCGCAATGCTATTTTTGCCTCTTTGAGTGTGAAATATGGAATACCAGTTGAGCAATCAGAGAGAAGAATCAAGACTCAGTGACGTCATCCTGACCAAAAGAATTGAGGAATGCATGATGTGAAATGAGTATACATGTAAATATGAGTTGAGATGATTTTGCATATATACTGTAGTAGGCCCTAAACTAAAGTAAAAAAAAGAAAGATCAATCGCACAGATATATGTTAGTTGAAACATGAATATTGACCTCTTACATGTACATGTACATATGTACCTTGACCTGTACAGTTTTACAAACCCCTGTATGAATAATGAAAGTTTTGGTGATTATTAAGGTCAGAAAATAATGATGGAAGAGATTATTGCTACTAAGGTACAACGTATGTTCATCCTACAGCGCATTTATCAGTAGCTCCAATGACAGGATGAAGTGACAGTTGAGAAGACAACAGAGAAATGTTCAGTTTTAGAGGTGGGAGGAAACCTCAGGATATTCTAGGGAAAACCCAGGTGGAATTAGGAAGGAACTAAAAACCCAATCCACATGCTGGCCTACATGTAGGTGGGATTTGAACCCGGGTCGCAGAGATGGAAGGCAAGGGAAGAGCCATTACACCAACCTGACTCCCCATTCATATTGTATTCATAAAAGGATACATTTACATAGGCGGCTTTAGATTGGGATTGGACAAAACCTGCAACAAAACTATAGGAATCAGTACATATTCCGCTCAAGTTTGGTAGATCGACTGACCACATTACTGTAACTTCCTAAACTTGTCCTCTGGCTAAAATCAGGTTCCCAAGGACATGTACTCTTCAGTGTACATTTAAACAATGTTTTTTACATTTTGAGTCTATTACTGGGTATTTTGTTGAGGGAAAAAACATTTTGAGCAAGAAATATTAGAAGCAAGTACACATGTAGTGATTTAGTCATTAAGAATGCATCATGTTGCCATGGAGACTCAGGATCTGTCATGGCAACCGGCACACTCACACAAAAAATGTTGGAAGGATGTGATAAATGAAGGCTTTTCCAGTTATTCAAATAATTAAAAAGCTATCATTCACACAACGCCATGACAACGTAAAGATGCTGGGTTTCAACTGCACCATGTACATTTGTAAAAGCATACCGCCAGTTAGGCAGTGTTGACTGTTGATTTGAGATGTTTGCTTGGATTTTCAAGCTGTTTGTGTGCTAAGGTCAGGGGCTCAGGGGCCCTTGTCCCAGCAATCAAATCCGACTTTCAAAGAATTTTTCTGGTGTTGAAATTGCGGAATCGGGTTTCGTCAGCAGTGCTCCAGTCACTGATGTCAGCTAACCTTATCAGTTAAAACAATTGTAGGATTCTTTTGTTCTGTGTCCGGCAGAGTTGTCACAGATCATGCCATCGTTGAATTTTTGTATTTGTTGGCAACCGTAGTTGCGACTGCATCATTGGTCAGTATACATGTACCAATTGCAAACTGGTTCCCATGGTGAGTACTTAACATGAACAGAAATGGAAAACTCGGAGTGTCACCGAGAACTTCTCAAAAGCATGGTGAGCAAGTTTCTTTTTTGCCGTGCGTGTGCATGGTTATAGTGTTAGCGTTAATTGATATTTGAAAGTTCATTGTTTTGTTCATAGCAAGCAAAACTTGTGTCGTTGGTGCTGTGGACACATGTGGCAACCAGCTCATGAGTTTGTTCCCAATTATTATAATAGTGTGGAAAATGTTCTGAAAAGTGTCTAGGACACATCGAGGAAGATTGGCTGGATTTGCCTGTATGTACACCCTGTAACTCAAGTCCTTATGATCCAATACTGCTGACGGGAAAAATTCCCAATCTTCATTCATAAGCATTAGAGCTGGAGTTAGTCAAGCTAGGCACCATCAAATGATTGGATTACCGTGTAGTGTGCATTGCCCATACACCATGTAGGCCCACATAAACCTGAACAGATAAAGTCAGGTTCTGTGTTGCGTACATGTGTACATACATGTATATTTACTGTATTCTATGAAGCTGACATTAACATTATATCCTGCTGCACCCAAACCAGCTTTCCCCATGCAGCCAGACAAGCTTTTCCCAAAACAAAGTCGGCTTGCCACCAGCCCCTCTGTATATCATGTGAAGTGTGTTTGCTTTTTTGGTGGCCTGGTTCTGGCTCACTTGGCAAACATTATTCTCTGCATAGCAACTCCAGTGACATTAGACCTGGGAGACAATTCAGGCATCTGCCAAAGAACAAAAATTAGGGAGTGGAGCAACCGTTTGCTAAGCAACAGTTGGTTACGGTTACCAGTAATGGTAGGGGAACAATTTTCAAAGTGGGAGGAGGGGGACAATTATGAAAGCATGAAGCAGCGGCCAATAAGAGGCTGATTAGTTAAGCCCCACCCCATTATACATGTAGGATGTGCAAAAGCTGGACGGGGGCATCCCCTCCCCCAGTGCTACCACCATCAGTGGTTACTGTAATATGCCATTTGATATACGGTGCATGGACCGGTACTTAGCAGATATTTCAACAAGGCTTACATGTACATTTCACCAGCAAGATTCTTATTGTTAAGCTGTGCAGCTTATTGAATTTTTAAACCAATCAAAAATCAGCTTGATGTCTACACGTGCTGATTCGACATTGCCGACATTTACATGCACATGTACTTATTTACTGTTTGGTAATGCCTGGACGGTCCATGTGTGGATGCTGTCTGTACATGTACATTTACCAATCTAAAAGAAGAAGCTCTAGGCTATTGCAGGAAATGGCTGGCCGGAAATTGGCTGTCTTGTGTTTGAAGAGGCCTCGCCAGACAATTGTTCACACTTAATTTAGACAATTTTGTCTTCTTTGATGAGGAATGAAACTGAAGCTCTGTGCAGTACAACTGTAATTGCAGCACTCATCTTGATTGCTGAATGCAGGAAGCTCTGGTCATGCCGGTGGTGATGGACATTAGTGTGCTGCAGTGAACTTGGTCCAAGGAATTTTTACCTGTTATGCTGAGGTGTTTCCGAATTTTACTTGTGTTTTCCAACCCAATACTGTTGTTCCATACACATGCCGTCTTTATCAAGGTCCTGTCTTTATTCATTGAATTCAGTTTTTTGGCAGCAGATACCATACCGGTCAAAACATCGGCTTTTTGGAATTTCCTTAGAAAATTGATTAGCAGTTGGTAAGGTGGAAACGTTGCATTGGCTTCCTCTTCAGTCTCAGGTCCTGGGCATTGTCAGATTGTAAGAGGATTTCACTTGTACAGCAGATAGTTTTTATCTTGGAGAGTTAAGCTGTTTGCATGTGGAAACCCTTGGGAGAGCAGAATTCTCTGAGCATCTTCCTGAAGCACTATTCATTTTCAGAGACTTTGGTGTGGTCTTCACGATGAAGGAAGACTTGGCCAGCTCCAGCGAGGAAGAGGTGGCTGGACCAATATATTTCAGGAAGTTTGTTTGGGGGAGGCCCCAGAGATGCTGCTGTCAGTGCCCAGGTAGTGCTACAAGTGCATCTTTTACTGTATTTATGTCTTACCACTTTTGATGAATCTTGCCTGACCCTGGTACAAGGTACCGTATTGTTATGGGCCTGCTGGCCATATTGTGAATGCCTGGCATGGCATGCACATGTAGGTAATTTGTTAGTTGAATTTGCTCAAAGCTGTACAATTTTTACATGCATACACATACATGTACAAAACCCACAAAATCATGACAGCCATGAAAATTGTACTCGGTACAGTGTGTGTCCTAATGATTTCTTGCTATTTACATTTATATGAAGGCTTAAATTTCCTATGGGGTTCAGCATCATTTGACTCTACCTGACTGCCCAGAGAGAGCATACATACAAGCAAAGTGTGACATCATGCACACTTTACATGAGCCTACTAGATGTGTACATGTACATCATATGAAGAAAATTTTCATTGTGATGGAATTTTGTCTTCTAATCTAAATCTTGTACTGTACATGTAGATAGCTCATGGGGGTAAAATTGTACATGAAAATAAATTTGAATCTCATTTACCAGTACATAGTACATGTACATGTACATAGTACATAGTACATGTACTATGTACATGTACATGTACTTTCAAAAGAAAATGGCCAGTCTGTGCACTGGTGCATGATGTAACCACAGCAACCAATATTGTATTGAAAAACAGTAAATGCCATTATGGAGTAGTTTTGTTTGAAGGATGAATTAAACTTTTTGTAAGATTGATTACGTACACGGTATATGTGTCGGCAGTTGTTGTCATAGTTACCATGCAGTGGTCATAGTGCCAGTCTTCTATTTTTAGCCTGGAAGAGTTTATAATTTCTTTAGGAGTAATTGCAGGTTATTATACTGTGCTATAGGCCATTGTGCTTGTATTTGTATGTAAGCGTATATATACACATTAATAATTATTTTGTTTGACCTATTACTTTATGATGGAAAGCATTAAATTTCTCACAAGCAAGATCAATTCCTGTTACCTTTGCAGGGTTTTATACTCAGCGAAAGCTCTTAGCATTTTCCCAGTGTATAGCTGCCAGTTTCTTTCACTTTCACATCTTAACAACCAGACAGCAGGTCACCAAACTTCTGCTTTTGTATTTGCCGCTCTTTTCACAGCTGGCCATATCGGGGGTAATTGTGTGAATGGTCAAATTACGCAAATTCTGTGCAGCTAACTTTTAGCTAATGAGATTTGTGAGTTGCGCGTCAGGACACTGGTCTTTCAACAAGGAAAAAGTTTGCAATCACTCTGTCTCAACCAGTCCGAGGGTTAACCGGGAATCTGCATGTTCTGTTGAACATTTTGAAACAACTATAGTGAAGTTATCTGTACATTTCACTGGGATTACAAGCTCATGCATCCATCTAAGGGTTGTTTACCTAGAGAGGTCTTCAAAAAAGACTCTCGATCAACATGTATGTTTTTTACCCCAATCACAGCAGTTTTCAAATTGATATTTTCTTGAATTGGCAATAATACCAATAATGCTTAATACCTTGGTTTGGATTCAAACCTCTGGTTTACACAAAGGGAAAAGTCAAGAGCATTTTGAAACTCAAATACTAGTTTTACTGCAATATCTGATTTCTTTGGTCTTCTGCAGGCAAACACAGTCAGCTTCAGAGTGATCTGTATGGTCGCTTCAGTTACTCCTACCCCAGCACTGGCAAATATGCAGCTGCCTATGCGAGGAGTCCTGCCGGAGGTCCAGAGTCACTCAAGAAAGGAGGCAGTGGACCGGTCTCCTTATCTTTTCCAGGGGTCAAAAGGCCGCCTGTGTCTCATCGAGAAAAAGATCCCGTGTCCAAGTCAACAGGGTCGCTCCATCCTGACCTCAGCCCCGCCAAGCCCAAGCTCTGTAAGATCGTCAAGGCAGGATCCAGGCCACGGCAGAGTGTCTCTCTCTTACTGAACAAGCGGAGTGTCCAGTCCTTCGAGATGCTCATTCAGGACATCTCGGATGCATTCGGTCTTCCAAAATACAAGAACCATAGGATTCGGAAGTTGTTCACCATCCACGGAAAGGAGGTGAAGGGGGTGGCAGACTTCTTTAGGAACTCTGACGATGCCTTCATCGCATCAGCTTCAAAACACAGCCTGAGCAAGGAAGAAATTGCAGAAATCTATGCAGAGGAATTTTCAAACAATCCCTACACAAAAAGCAACAGGAGACGGATGAAAGGGAGGGACAGCAAGAGTGATAGTGGCTTGGAGGATGATGATGGGGGAGAAATCCTCTCCATGACCAAGCCCAAGAAAGCTGGTAAGAAATCAAAGGATGCAGAGAAGGCTTCCCTAGAGGATGGAGATCTGGGAAGAGAGAAGAAAGAGGAGATAGTAAAAGAGGATGCACAGATGGAGAGCAAGATGAGACAGACGGATGAGAAACTGAGGAAAGAGAAAGAAGAGGCAGAAAGGGAAGAAGCGAACAGGAAGAAAGAAGAAGAGTTAAGATTGAAGGAGGAGGAACTCAGAAAGAGGGAGGAGCAGCTGAAGAAACAGCTACAGGACAAGGCAAAGAAATCTGAGCAGGAGCGGCTAGAGGCTATTGCCAAGAAAGAGGCAGAGCTGAAAGCAAAAGAGGAAGAACTGCGGCGTAAGGAAGAGGAAGAGCAAAGGAGGAGGGAGGAAGAGGCAGAGAGGAAGCGGTTGGAAGACGAAGAAGAGCAACAACAGTTGGCAGAATTAGAGAATGTGTCCCAGACTCCAGAAGATTACATCAACAGCTTTGATGCACAAGACTTTGGTCTAAACGAAGACATTTACAGTAATCATGAACTTCATTCCCCAGATGGCGAGGGTGATGTGCAGGGTAAACAGGAAAAGAAACTGGACTTCACGTCTGATCCCCGAGAGATTGTGGAGAAGGATTCCATTCTAAAGAGGTACACCATTGGCTCCAAGATTGGAGATGGTAACTTTGCAGACGTCCACGAGGCTACGCTAAAGAACACGGAGCAGGTGTTTGCCATGAAGATAGTGGACAAGTCCAAGCTGAAGGGCAAGGAGCACATGATTGAAAATGAGATTGGCATCATGAAGAACGTCAACCATCCAAACATCGTCAAGCTCTTTGAGGAGCATGAGACTAAGGAGAACATCTACCTCGTGATGGAATACGTCCAAGGAGGGGACCTTTTTGACGCTATCACAGAGAGTGTCAAGTTCACGGAGGCCGACGCAGCAGTCATTATCAGTGACATGGCCAGTGCTCTGGCCTACCTCCACAGTCTGAATATAGTCCATCGGGACCTCAAACCGGAAAACCTCTTGGTGAGTTCAGGGTGAAAATCAATCCATTTTGAAAGTTTCCATAAAAGCACAACAACCTAAATTGTTTGGTATAATGTAAACAGTACATGTATGTTTAACCAATTTGAATGTTTTTTGTGTCTGATTTTGATTCTATCTAAGAATCATGTTTCCCTTCTGAATCGACTTCTCACTTCTCCCACAAAAATATGTTCATGAAAGTAAGTGGCTTTGTACAGTCCAGAGTCTACACTTTTTGGAAACATTTTCGTTTTTTCCTACGTGTAGATATGCCTGGTTTTGGTCTGCTGTGTTATATGTGTCTAAAACCTCAAGCTCTTTTTGCCCATTTTTTTTTATTTGGATCTAGAAGTCTAAAGTGCTAAATCATGAAAAGGCCATTCATTTTGTTCATGCTTTTCTGTTAATTTTTGTTTGAGCTATTACTATGGTTACTGCACTGTACGTAAGTGACTGCGCATTTCCATTGCTCTTGTTGTACGTGCCCTCAATTCTATCACATCTCTCTTTCCGCTGGCTAGTTTGTGAAACGTCCGGTAAGTTTTAAAAAAAGCCTGTTTGCTTTGCTTCTTAACAAACTTGCACGCCTTTTTTTTCTGTAAGCAGCAAAATAACGTGCACTGTAAGTTTTGTACACTGAAAGTTTGTAGCTCTTGGCAATGGTCTCTAGCTGTAGAAAGACGTTGTAGACTACATGTACATGTATCGTTTGTGATCATATACATGTACATGTAGAGTTTGATTCTGAGTATGGTTTGGGAATGTTTGGGCAGTTGCTGTAGGATTACGTTTTTATATTATTCAATCAAGACTCTTATGCATGCCCCACATGTTGTTGCTTTGCAAGGTTGGAAGTTTATGCTTTTAGATTATTGCATGGTGGTGGGCTTGTTTGGGCTGCTTTGGGTTTGGATTGATAATCCACTGAACAGTGAACAGTGCTTGTCAATAAATTGCTTTTATAATACAGGTGTTCCACAACAGTGCACCACCAAGAGTTAGGAAAGCGGTGGCCACTGTACGCGGTTCGTGTTTAAATGGGTTGATCGACATGGCCGGACGTGTCGACTTGCAATGTGTGTTTGGAAAGGGTCGACACATTTTACACATTGTGATTGGCCAAGACGTTGCAAACTCTTGGTTGCGTACTATTGTTAAAATGCCGGTATTAAGAAAATATCTGTCCATAAGACCATTATACAGATATGGTCCATCAGGTCAGTCTTTATCCCCGTATCGGTGTGTATGAAACATTACTTGCCAGCATCTTATTGGTTGCACCAGCTTTCAGTGGTGTAGTTTTTGGGGGGCAAACATTTGTTAGCCTTGTTTAATATCCATTCATCCGGGGGAATTTGTGGCCCCCCTACCCCAGTCAAATCAAAATCAACCCATGGTTGACAAATGGTCGTCACTTATACTTGTCTGTAGGTAGCGAGAGGAATGTTGGCTTGGCAGAACATTATACTTATCATGTACATGTACTGTACAATGTAGGCTTAACTCTGGGCTCATGGCCAGTACCTGGATTCAAATTATTCTAACCTGAGCCTTCAATTACAACCCACAGTTACCATGGTTACATCCCACAAACCTGCACAGCTGTATAAACAGTCATTTTATGTCCTGCATATGGAACATTTTGGATATGGAAAAAACTACATGTACAATGTACATGTACGTACGTGTACATGTACATGTACATGTAAGTGATTGCACAGTGTGCTAGAAGTATATGTGGTATTTTATGCACGTGTGAGACACAAACCTAAATGTGCATACATGTACATGTATGCACTTTTATAAAGATGGAGCTTGATGTGTTTGTCAGTTTGAGTGCTAATATTACACTGTTCAGTTATTGAAATTGTCAGTGCACATGTACATTTATGGGCTGCAAATTAGTACATGTACATGGGACTTTCAGGGGAGATACACGTTGAAGTACATAGGTTGGATTCCTGTCATTCCGGTACATGGTTGGATTTGAACAAGATCAATGTCAGCATTGACAAGATATAAAAAAAAGGACACTCAAGTGCTGCATTTGGTATACTTCACGCCATACATGTGTGCCCTGGTTGCCACTGTGTCCAGGGGAGCATTTTATTTGTTTGGATTGTTGAGACTGAGTTATATGGACCAAAATTTGTTCCTGTAATGTTTGGGTTCCCACTTCTATGTTTCAACGTGTGTGTTGTCCCCACAACTGCAGAAAAGTATGTGTGCATGTGCTTAGTGTGTTTCTGGCACTTAAATTGCATATACAATAATATTAGGGAGCACTGAACATTTACCTGTTTGCTGTTCTAAAAACAGGACTACCCAGCGTGCTGTTTTTCAGTACAGACTTGGATCCTTTGCAGTATCAGGCCCTCTATCAACTTCAAATATGTCACAGAAACTATTGATAACTCTAAATCTGTAAAACAGCATATTTTTCTTCCTTTCTACCATCAGGTCAGCAAGTCTTCCTCTGGCGACATCACACTGAAGTTGGCCGATTTTGGCCTGGCCATGGAGGTCAAAGCACCCATCTACACAGTCTGTGGGACGCCCACTTACGTCGCTCCAGAAATACTAGCAGAAACCGGTAAAGAGATTATCCAATAATTTTGTTTTTCAGGAGTGTGGAACTGGGAACAGATTTGACAGTTCATTTTACTCCAGTGGAACAGCAAAATGAGATATTTTATGAGCTTAATTGAAATCAACACAGTTATGAATGTCTTCAAAGGCTGGGCCAATTCAAATAAATGAATATTTGAATATTCAGTTATTGAACTCATTCTAATAAATATTCAAATATTTGACTGTGTCACATTCTCACAACAGCGGAAACCAAATGTAAATAATATTATAAAAAAAGAAAGAAAGGCAACTTTCTTGTCTTCTTGGGCAGTGGAGTTAACCAAAACACGTTGAAATACATGTAGGTGACCATGTGAAAAAATGACAATTATTTGTGCCTGGTCAGAAATGTTGAAACAATTGTCAAAAACAAACATACAAAGCCGCTGGTATTAATGTCACAGTGTCCTCCTATTTTTTTCTCCAAGTGCTTTTTCATGTGCCACTGGAAAGGTCTCAATTTTGGAAAATTCCAACAATTCCAGCTCATTTTGTAGTGATGCATTGGAATGCAATTTTGTAACCAATTATTGGATTGTCAGTATTTTCCCCTTTTCTATTATCTTGATTTTTACCTCCAACTATTTGGTTTTGAATATAAATACTTGAATATCTGATAATCGGTCAAATAGCTGACTATTTGAATTATCAGCGCAGCCCTTAAATGCCTGTCTTTTTCTTCCAGGCTATGGGCTTGAAGTTGACATGTGGGCCATGGGCGTCATCTGTTACATCTTGCTGTGTGGTTTCCCACCGTTTCGCAGTTTGGATCGGGACCAAGAAGAGCTCTTTGAACTCATCCAGGCTGGGGAGTTTGTCTACCTCTCACCTTACTGGGACAATATCACAGATGGTAGGGAACTGAGTGGCTTGTTTTTTCTTTGTTTGTTAGCCCATTGGTTCTACACTAGCCTCTCACCTCTGTAGTACCTGGGTTTGAATCCCACCAAGAGAGCAGCGTGACCTTGGGTGCTCCGATCTGAACACATTTCCGTGGGTTTCCTATAAACTGTTGTTTTCACTGCTTACAAAGGCCCCAAAGTGGAAATCCAGTCTGTAAGTTCTCTTTGTTTCTGCCTGTAATCTTCATTAGTTGGTTTAATTTTGCCTCATGCAAAAGCCAGTTTGGGTAAGGGGCACAACACGAATTTCATTTTAACCGTTAAATGAGTTTTGCATTTTTCTGTCATATCGTCTGTTGGTACCATGTGAAGCATTGCTATCCATTTGAGAAACTGATGCTTAAAGCTCAAATCATGACCCATGTTGAGACACCATTTTAGGGCACCGCCATTAAAGTGCCTACAACCCCTAGCTCCTTCCATATTACCCTTATCAGAAATTAGACTTGATGATGCTGGTCATGGTAAAAATCACATGGTGGGGCTAAAAGATGGTTTTTGTTATACAAAAAAAGCAATTTTAATGCTTTGCTTATGTACATATTGCCTTGGACTCCCCTATGCAAGATGTACTCCCCCCTTTTCCCCTCTGTATGTTCTTTGAGGACAGCCCCAAATATGATTTACCAGTGAGCGCAACACAAGCTTTCTAGATGATTGTACAATGTATGCCTTGGCAAAAGAGCCAATCACGAGTCTGAATTTCAGTACATGGTTTTCAAACTCTGGCCCCTCCTTCTCTTTTGTCTTCCACTGAAACAGATGCCAAAGACCTGATCGATCACCTGATAGTGGTTAGCAAGAGGAAGCGCTACACGGCCAAGCAGGTGCTGGCCCACCCCTGGGTGGTCAGCGGCGGGGGAACCGTCAAGGACAGCCTGCCCAACCTCCAGCGGGAGGTCTCTATGAACCTGGAGAAGAACTTTGAAGGCCGAAAGAGTGGCAAGCGGAAAGGGGTGCATGCTGGAGGGGTCAGATGAGGGGGGAAGGGTGAAAATTTGAAGATGTTGGACTTTTTTTACAAAAGCCACCCTGACTGGATTGTCAGGAGGGGAGCCAGGGGGGAGGGAAACATTACCAGCACATACATATAACTACACAAGGGTCACGGGTATGGGCTGATTTTAAAGGGCCCTGAGTGGCCACATAAATAACGATTTTTTTGGGTTGTTCAAAACACTGCACTGTAATTTGTGAATGTTCCTTGTTGATAGTGATGCATATTGGTTTATATCAGCACAGTTCACTGTTGGTATTCTCATCTGTCATTTCCACTGACAGTTGTAGTTGTTGCTGTACTTTTTATCAAAAGGTAGGTCTTGGTCATTGCAATTATGGAAGGACACACTGACAAGACATGGGCGGGGCTTTGGAAGCTCGTTTCAGACATGGATCAGAGCAATATTTCTTTTCCCCCCACATCTCACAGTAATTGTGGTCTGCAAAGTCACGTGAATAGATTACTTTACAGATGCTAGTTTGGGTTAAAAAAAAAAGTTCAATTGACAGCAAGTTAGCCAAAGCCATTATTATGTGGCTTTGACAAATGAACTAGCTGTGGCTGAAATGAACTGGAAGTTGCTGTAGTTGCTAGCCGCTGAGCTGCTTCCATAAGTGTCTATGTTATATCCAGTACAGCCTTGTAGTGGCATTGAGATCCGAGACATGTAGATTGTAGAAACCATTTTAGATTTCAAACATTAAGCTGTGGTGATAATATGCTACACTTGAAGTGAAAGACCAATCAAGTTGTAAAATAAAAAAAAAATTGAAGATACTTTTGCAGAATTTTTACCTTTCATTCCACCTTCCAGTTCTTGAAAAATGAAAACGTTCAGTTCTGTGTATCTTAGTGCTGCTTATTCTCAAACTGTTGTGTACTGGAAAATCTAGTTTTGCTCAGTGGTTCTTTGTCTTCCGATATGAAATTTTGATCCATCTGAATTAAAAATGCCATTGTACATATCAACTTGGACTGGTAGATTGTGTTCAGGTCATTGTAGGGTGTGAATTTAGATATCAACTGGTTTTGGTTCTCGTGTATCCTTGTATTAACTCTGAACATCTGTATTAAAAGAAAAGTGGTCCGTCATGGCTAATGATGGTTTGTTTCTTCCATTCCGTTTCTTTACAAGGGCCAAATAAAGTACGAGAGTAAGGTTTAAGGAGAAAATCCCTCCAACAAAGAAGTACCATTGATATAATCGTGAGATGTACAACTGAGATATACAATCCTTTAGAGTTTTCCATGCATGAGAGGATATTCACTGAATTGCTGAAAAACATTTCAGCAAAGCCAAGGGGTGCTTTCAGACTGCATAAAAATATCAGGTGAATGGCTGCTTCTGTGAACATTGTATCTGTCCTTCCATTGGACCCGTTGAAAAGATATTAAGGATGTGAAACAGGATGCCAAACTTCATTTGTTCACCTTGTATACACATAGTACACATACACTATGACAAGTGACCTTCCTTATCCCAATATGCTATGCTATTATCTTTCTTAATTGAAAATGTATTCTCAGAGATTTGCAGACAAAAAAAAAATCTGCAGACGTTTGACAGAATGTCCGATATTTTTGAAGTATGCAGATGTCACCAGTTTTGTTGACATAACTTTTCCTAGCTTTTAGTTTATAAAGGAAATTGCAAGTTTTTTTCTCTTACCCCTACTGTCTCTGAAATTCATGATTAGAAAAGGTAATGCACGAACCAAATTGTGTAATAGGGTTTGCTTTAAAAAGTTCATGTACATGTAATTTGGAAACTAATGATGATTATTGTAGATAAATGTATATATAACATATTGTAATTAGTGTAGGATCTGGCTGCGAAGAAAAATCTCTTGTAATTTTATACTTCAGTGTTCTATTTAATTGTTTTTCAATTGTGTAAAAAGTGAAATTGCATTTCAAAGAATGATCAGGACAAAAAATGAGTGAATTGTAGCACAAATTCTCTGAGACATCAGCTGTTCTAGAATCACACAGATGGCTGATGTCTGTATGGTGGACCGGTCTCTAATTTTGCCATATCTTGTGAAAAAACAAACAGACCCCTCGATAGGTGGCAAAATTAGGGCCTTGGTGACTCTATGTAGTCACAGACATTACGTTACCTTCTACCTACTGTCAACTGTACTTGTTATTTCATGAAATGTGAGGTCAGCACAGCAGGCAAATTGTATCCATAAAACTGTCACAGACTGATCCATTTTCACAGCACTTTTGTGTTCATCACCAGTTAAGTCACAAGTTAAGCACGGTGAGCATTGGACAGTGACAGAGTAATGTTTTTGTCACAGCTTTGTGAGTTGACTTGAGACTGGCGGAGTTGAGATAGAGTTACAAGGGACTCCACTTCATGGATCGTTCTCCCATTATGTTTCATTTGACAGAAATCCAAGAGGAGCTCACGGATATTTGTTCATGCGAGCTTTTTTCCCTCGTATGAATTCATTCCATTCACTGCAGTTTTGTATTCTGGGACTGTAGACAGTGGAAATTTATTGAATAAATCTGATTATGTATCAAGAAATGAAATCGATGAGTTGGCCATTTCATTTTGAGTTGCATACAGTACTGATCTACAAAGGGTCATTCCAACACTTGCACTTTGCTCACTGACTCGATTAATAGGAAGTTTGCAATGAAAGCAACTGCTTTATTTAGGGAACCACACCGTGATTTTTCCACAATTTACGCCAACCACAAAAATAGTGGCTGGAGCCCTGAGATGCCAAACCACCATGTAAATGTACCAATACATGTACTGTTACATAATGTATGTAAAATCATATTACATTTGGAATATTGAGGAGCGTTAGCATCCAAGAACTGCTATGTCATTCTGATGGGTAGGTGGATTTTGGGGGTAGATGGCTACAGCATATGGGGAACATCGTCATAAAAAACTTTGGAATCTTGTACAGTACAAATGTATTTGTAAATACATGTACCTTGATGCTTTTTCAACAGATCAGTCCTCGATGAGCTGCTTGTCAGTATATGACTACTTTATGACTTCTGGGTTAAAGTGTGACCACTTTAGCATGCAGGGTTTGTAGACACTCTCATCTTCAACACAATTCCCCCTTACATTTTTTCCAAAGTAATTCGTACTTTAGAAATCACCTTTGGCAACCAGGTTTGCAAATCCTGCATTGTGGAAAACAAAAAGAATTTTTTTTTTCCTGCGGACAAGAATGAAATTTTATACAGACACTGTGGTCATAAGAAATGAACTCCATTGATCCCAATGCTCGTTCACTCCATCCATTAAGCAGGTTCTGGTGTCAGTGAACCAACGTTGGATCACTGATCATGATCCAGATCCATGTAAATCAAACAGGCCCATATTTCTCCAGTGAACATTATATTAAGGGAATAAATATGTGCTTGGCCAGCCTTAAACATGCGTTTAAGACTGGCTCAGGAGTATGGATGTGAGTAATGCCCGAGCAGCAACAATTATCAGTGTTCAGTCTCCTCAGCCAGTCTTAAATGTTAGCTTAAGACCTGCCAGCACATATTTATTCCCATGCATAAATACCTTTCTAGGAAGAAAGTCAAAAGAAGTCAATATATGATGGATTTCCAGTGATTTTCTTCTAGAATTTTACTTTCATTTACCCAAACACCTCCGTCCATTTTATGGTATATTCCTTGTGCAAGTTTTCCAAAAGAATCTCCTCATATGGACTTGGTATGTGCTTGGCAAGCCGTATGCACACAGACTCTTGACCAATCAGAATCGATTATGTCTTGCATCCATGTGCCAGCATATGATTTATGCAGCAGGCATTATCACTTCTCGGCAAGTACATCAAAGGTTAATACACAGTCAAGTTGCACATTGTTGAATATTGTTGAGGTATTTACGAATGAATTTACATTTGATGTACATGTATATCCATACCCACATGTCATGTATGAGGGGAATGACCCCTCCCCCTTCGATGATGAGTTGTGCTTAAGGCTTCTCTCTTCACACAATGCTCTGTTTGAGTGGTTTACAAGTTTATCGACCTGCAAACTGAAGGAGATAACGAAAGTATCGTTCCCAGGGTGACAAATTTATGGTCCGGCCTAGCAGTCAAATGAAGCAATAATGGGCATTACAGTGATATGTGAAAACTATAACATGTAACAAAAACATTCAATGTTGACCGTTGCAAGAAATCTAAAAACTAGAAGAATCCAGTCTTACCTCTGTACTGAATTGGTGCTTTGTGGTAAAATCTGGTCGTGTTTTCTACTGGCCAAGGAGAGAATTTGTCCATTAAAAAGAACATAAAAGTCTATACAAAGAAAGAAATACGTCTAGCTGTGTACCCTGATAATGCCCAACATCAAAGCATTGTGAAATATGTACATGACACTAAACCAAAAAAGACAAAATGGCAAAATGGAAAGTGAAATATCAAAATGATATACCTAAATCTCCAACATTCTTTTAGAGGGATCTTTAATTGAGAAATGAACAGCACCATCTTCAAATCTTTGGGGAAAATTTGATTTACAAAAATACAGTTGTACCAGCTTCTAAATTTATGCCACATTTATTACAAATCTATTCCACAAAGTTACACCATTGTTCTCTTGAATTAATTGGGCTGGTTCCCTATCATGTCAACTCCCAGATGTTAACCAGTTAATTAATGCATGCCAGTAATGCGTTCACCTGATATTGTGTCGGCATGCCATCTCACACACGCATCGCCACAAGAGTTGAAACTCCTCTGAACTTTGAGCAAAGTTTGAATGCTGAGCCAGAAAAAAACTGATTGGCTGATCCAAATCAAGTTTGCTTGAATAAAATCATCAGCACAGTATTAATAAAAATATTTGATGGTTTTTTGGGGGATACAAGAATATACTGCACATATTTCAACAAGATTGCACCCATCTTCAACCTGTGCAATATAATTACAACTCGTGCAATATAATTACAACTTGTGCAATATAATTACAAATCGTGCAATATAATTACAACTTGTGCAATATAATTACAGCTCATGCAATAAGTTCTTGTATCCTCTCAAAGCCATCGAACGTAATTCTTGTTTGTCATGCTTTAAGAAATATCTCTCCAAAGTTTTGACTTGTTGCAAGGTTTTCTGATACAGGAAATGATAATGAGTCCCTAAACATAAAAATCATGGTGGTTTTAAGTCTGATCACAGGAGTACTTGAATTTCTGCCCCCCCCCCTTTTAAAAGACGTTAATGTCTGCATTCATCAGTTATCTTTTTAAAATAAATCTAATCATTTGTTACTTCCACTACCATTTGGCATAATGCATTTTTCAGAAATTCAATCTCAAACTGTAAACAGTTTAACACAAGAAAACCAGCCTGCTCTGAGATTCAAACCCTCTACCCTCCCAATGCCGTACCAGCATTCTAGCCCTTATTAAGCTATATGCAACTCAGTATGCTGGTCTCCTGAGTGTATTAAAATGTCTGTTCTGGGTATTAAGAAATGAAGCCAGATAACGCAAAAGTTAAAAAGTAACATAAACCTCCCCAAATATATCTACAATCACATTTCATGATATAAAACTTGGCACCAAACTCTTAAATCTGACCTTTTTCCCCTATAGCATCACCAAAACCTGGTAATACATCCAAGCTCTAGTATTACACATAGCACTTACATAAATAATGTTAATCCCTGCTTTATTTACAGATAATTACAGAGGGTTTTTAACAGGAAATTTTTGAAAATAGTCATTTGTTTTTCATTCTGACGGTTTACACCATTTGCACGTAAAGAACTGTACACTACTGTTTAAAAAGACGGATTGAAAACAAACAATAAGTCCTCATTTTGTGCGGGCATCAAGTGAAAACCTCCAGATACTCTACACCAAAAGAGGAATGGTATCCCTTCTATTTTTTTGTTTTGTTTTGTTTTTTTAATTTGGGTTTTCTTTTCTTTCTGGTACCAACATGATTTTAGAGTGGAGATTATAGAATTGGAGAGTGGTGAAACCAAAATCAGCCATGTCCATCACAAGTCCCTTCACAAGGCCAGTCATACGTAAAGGGTGAACAATGACAAAAGAATGCTTTTGTCACAGCTCATTTAAATTAGCTTGTGAATTGGCTTAAGACTGAATGACTTGTTACGGACTTATCATGGACTCGAATACAACACTATACATGAAAGATGGCTGAAATCAAACACTTTTCCTTTGTGGATGACCTCTATTTAAAAAATAGCTGTACAAAATTTATGACAATCTAGGGTTCAGAGTCGATCTTGACAAATAGCTTTCTCCTCATTGTTAGTAGCCGAAAATGTAACAAAAGATGGTCAACAGGAGACAATGGAAAGTAATAGGCCCCAGTTAATCTTTACTATGATAACAAAGTAGTGTAATTAGTGACAAATAAGAACCAACTACTCCAAGGCTTTCAAATCTTGGTATGACGCGTATCTGTTGAGTGTCTTCGTTGGTCATCTTAAAAGCTTTGAACAACTTAAATATGAGCAGCGACATGCTGTACATGCAAATCTTTGGATGTGCTTTGGAATACCTGACACTACCAACTGCTGGGCACTTACAAAAATACAACAGTCAAAAATGACTTCACACCGAAGCCTATGCATACGTCCGTTAAATACTCTCATGACCTTTGGAAGGTCACTGCACGATCCACTCATCCAGCTGAGCGTATCTTACAGCTTTAAGCAGATATCACCCTGCTGCAGAAGGGCCTGTGTGCTCCACACTCCGAGTATCGAGTATGGCATACCCTGCTTTGATTGACAGATAGTGAGACAAGCTTTGACTGAGTCTGCATTGCGATTGGCTGGCTCTTGCTGTCCAACAGTGTCTCCGAAAGCTGATTGGCTCTTCTTAGGATGACTCAGGGAGCTCTAGCCCTATATCCCTACCACTGCACGAAAACAAACAGGAGAAAAATCAAAGAGGAACAAAAGAAATCTCATCATCACCAAAACAAACAGAATAAAAGATACAAAATCTCTAGGATGTTTTGTGCAATTGTTTTCTTTTTTTTTTCCCTTCTTGTTTTATTGAATGAAACAACCTCATACCAGAAATGGTCCATTTTGTCCTTTCGGAACGAGCCAACATATGATAAATATTATTTACAACTTTATTTGTTGTTTTTTTTATACTCTTAACATCTTACAGCACGCATATTAATAAGCACATGGTTCCATAATGCTTCTTCAATTTTTTTAACCAGTAATGGTGTTAGATACAAAAAGCAGTTACACATGCAAGTGAGAAGAATTTTACACCAGCTTTAATACGTTTTTCTTTGTTAATAATTTACAGAAGAAATTGATGCCAAAACATGGCTACTGAAGTATAAATAACAGAGTCATAACCTGCAGACATACAATCACTAAACAAAATATGAATAAAATCAATTGTAAAAAAATCAATTACATACATCACTTTTAGACAACACTTCCCCCCTCAAAAAGCACAAGAATACAGGGTATCATTTTGACCATAAATACATCTCCAACTTCTCCATGAGGAATTTATTGAGAACTCAATGAGAATACTTTCACTTTCTAGCATGGAATTTGCTTAACATCCTTTTTGGTTACTGCAGTAGTAGTCAGGACTTAAGACAAAACTCAAGGATACTAATACGGCCATTTTACAATAGTGCGCCATCAAGAGTTTGCAACGCGTTGACCTATCACAATGCGCAAAATTTGTTGACCCAATGCGCGTTTGGAAAGGATCGATAAATCTTGCGCGTTATGATTGGCCAATGTATTGCAAACTCATGGTGGCGCACTATTGTGAATCGCCCGTATTACCCACAGACCACATGTGCAAAGGAGAGGGGACACTTCTTTTTATACAGCAACAGGATTCCTCGGGGCTGGTAGACAACATGTGCACTCCTGCTGGTTCCGCACACCATACATGGTCATTCCTTTGATTGGAAAACACTCATTTTTCTCCTACTGTGAGAACACTCCTTATTGATGATTTCCTGGACTCGTCCTGTTCATTTTGGGGCGGTAAACTCTGACCCAAAAATGCTTCTGAAACTGTCTTTCCGCAGAGTATTAAAAGGGCACGTAGCATCAGTGTCATAGTTCAGTCCATCAAAAGTCCTGTTATCATGTCCCTTCGCAAGTCCAGTCAGTCACAAGACATGTTATATATAATGGGTGAATAATGACACAGGAATGCTTTTCTCACAGTTCACTTGAATTGCTTGTGGCTTGGCTCAAGACTCGACAATTTGTGGTGGACTTACAGGGACTTGTGATGGACTCGACTACAACGCCGGACTATTGGCCATTAGCAGGCCTATGCGACATCTTCACAACCTCCATTACAGGGTCCCACGAGTTACAAAGCAAAGCTCACTACATGTAGCTTCAACATGTGGCGCAGAGAGTACCCATGAACCGAACAGACACACATGAACCAGTTCTTCACATGGGATGACCATCTGTGGATCACTGGTTGATTTTCCCTGGTAACCTGAGCACAAAATATCCTTGGTAACAGGTAAAAATCTTAATTTGAGCGACAACTATTGACAATTATAGTTCAACTAACAACGAACGATGGATGGTTTGGACTATCAAGTTGACCATTTGGGATCAGTCACCAGGCCATGAGGTATAGTCCCACCACTGGTTATCAATGACCGATTTCATTTATTATTAAGGGAACTTTTCACAAAAAAAAGGAAATTGTACAAGAATTCAATGACCATGTTTTCGCTGTCAGAATCAAAGCCAATGGTGCAATTTGAGAAACAATGAGATTTTAAAAAAGAGGCCAATAAGGGTCATTTGAGTGTGATTGTTAAAAAGTGACGGACTACTGGTTGAACTATAGTTCACGGCCAAACTTGTCTACAGATGTACAACCGGTCATTCCTTGATCTTTCACTACGTTGATCCTGTGTGGGCTCAGCCTCTCTCGCTGTAACCAGTGAGGAAGTATTTGTACATGTACACGAAACCATACTATTGGAACACTCATCTTTCACTGGCTTGTGTCTTTTTTTTTCTTTCTCACATTCAATCAGAAAAGAAACCTAGATAAACAGGTTAGATTTTTGTGTTGATTGTGAAAAACAAAATCACAAATACCTGAAAGTTACTGAAACTGGCTTGGCTTAGATTCAAATACATTTCGGAAATGTTTCAATGCAAACTGTTTTTGCTTCGCTTTTAATGGGAAAAAAAAGTTCAAAACAGTCTCAAAAAACCTTTGAAAAAAGGTTCTCATGTGTAAAAAAAGTGTGGGCGGGGACTTGGGCTCGAACCTGTGATGTTCACAGTCAAATGATTCTCTTCTGCGAGTCGGCTGGGTTACAGTTGAGCATGGTGCTCTCAAGGTGGTGCGGCAGGAAATCTGGAATGCACATTACTCTTGGATCACATCCAATGAATGGTCAATGTGCCCCCTTTCTGGAATCTTGAAATGACCAACGGATTCAAAAGTGTATTTCCGGTCCGGTTGAGGGCACACTTGGCTTACTCGATAACTCCTACTGTTTGTACACTCACGAGTGTACTTGTGTTAATAACACAGAAAATTTACAACAAGCCAGCATCTGCCAAATTTGACACTCATGGCTCGATACAAATTTCAACCAAGTAAAATGAACCAGAAATAATATAACACTTCTTAAACAAGTGGGTTTTAAGAGAAAGTTTGACGCCAGTGACGGAGGAGATGGTGTGAATATCTGAAGGGAGTTTGTTCCACAGATGTGGGTCAACATGAGAAAAGGATCTATTCCCCCAAGACTCTGAGTAATGCAATCAAATACAATCATGAAATTCACAGCTGCATAAACACTGATAACTTAAATCAAGGGAAACATTTCAAACACTAAACGAAATAAAACCAAATCCCATTTTGGATGTGTTCCAACGAAATACGGACACAGAAATTAAAAACAAGTTCTCCAGTTGATTCATTGAAGCTATCCGATAATACAGAAATGGTAGCGTTCACCCCTTCCTTATGTAATCCCAAGAGAAGGAATCAAAGCCCTGTCGTTGCCCAATCTATTAAAATTTAATGATAAAAGTTTTTTGTTCTGTGCTACTCTGTTCAGTGTTTGTGTGAACAGGTCACATATCATTACTCAAACACAAGCTAACTCCCAGTCAAGAACACAGCTTTCTACTGTTCTTGAGCATTACGCGGATATTTTACAAGTACAAGTACTTGGTACAACAGCACTCTTGCTTTTGAAGCACTTTTTGGTTCAAATGTGGGAAACCTGTGACATAATTCTATTAACAAGCGTCTGAGACAGTATTGGTTGCATGTCCACATACACGTAGTCATGTGCCACACAGTTGACTTCAAGTATAACGGCAAATTGTGACCCGCTTGGCCAAAAAAGAGTCAAATAAGGCCAGAGCCACTTTTGAGTCAAAGGCCTTTGAAAGAATCTTGCAGAGTTTAAGCAATAGGAATCCTCAACTATTTAAAATCTTCACAACCTCCACTTTCATCATACCAAACTGAGTGACGCATCAAAACAATGAGCTCAAATTCCTCAATCTTATACAAAGTAAAACTCAAAAGTGGCTCCAGTGACTTGTGACTCACTTTTACAGAACGGGTCACAAATTTTCATAGTAAAAAAAGAAAATTTAACCATGGTGCCATATAACTATCGTTTCGTCTCACTGTTCAGTTTCTTATATTAAATGGCAACTGCTTTTTAATCATGCAAAACACAATCTCCACATTGATCACATTTGTGCATAATTCCAAACAAAAACATTCATTAAAACATTCATCAAAGTATTAACCTTAATGACACGCACATATAAGGTAAAAGTGGCGTGTGTATATACCTTTTTCCCCGTAAACAAATACAATATTCACATCTCTAGATACAGGAAACGGACAATAACGAGACTAGAGACATTGAATGCAAACATACGAGAACAGAGTGCCACCTTCCACAATGGTTTGTTTTGTCACTGTCCAATATGATCTAACTGCAGTTGGATTTCCAACAAATTTCTGGAATCAGATCTGCCAGTGTTACACTGAATCAAGAGAAGCATAAAACAACTCCCCTCTGCCAGAAAATGCGGCATTAACAACAAATGGTTCCAAAAGAAAGTGAACGTAAAAAGGTCCACAAAAGTGGAAATTGGTGGCTGGCCAGACACTCATTAGCATCAAGCAGACTTTGAAGCTTAGCATATGGGCCATAATGTTACACAGCTGCTTAACATTGACAGAGCTGCTTTAACCCTAGCCCCTAAGGGTGTGTCAAATCATGTTGAAATTGGAGGATGGAGGACTGTTAGGGTTAAAGGAAAAGTCTAATATTGAGAATGCACCTCATCCAACAACACCCACGACTCAGTACACTCAAGTTAACTTGCCAGCTATAGTTCCAACACAAAACTGTCTTTGGTTTCTGCTGGCCAAGCTGGAATTACAAGCCCAATTAAAACATTTGGCAGAATGACTGGGACGTACACAATAGGCCCTATTCGTGGGGACCCAATTTCAGTCACATTCCCCAATGTAGGGTATTTATTTGAAAACGTTAAATTCAAAGAACCAGACTATATTCTACAATTTCATTCCAACCCCCAAAATCACCTGGTACCATCCCATTAAGGGTTTCAAATTTATATTGTACGTTCAGGAATACGACTGAAATTGGGGACGCCAGTCTATTTATGAAGCACAGAGGTAGGTTGGAAAAGACAAAACAAAAACCAAGAGCTCTCAATGCCCAATTAATTTCTTGTGTGGGCCTATTAGACCGGCAGGCTATAAATACAACCACATACATGTACCACTACCAAAGCAGCCATAATTGCACCCATCAGGACTCCTTGGGTATGTGAAAAAACTACATGTATACCGAGATTGAACAATTCAGGGCATTTGGGATTAAAATGAAAGCAAAACCACTTCAAGCCATGCACAAGGCAAGCATTTAAAGGATTTTTTGGTTTTTACATTTTACGCACAATGTCCATGTTTTAGTAAACCAGGGTTAGTATTTGTGGTTTTGCTGGAAAAATAACTAGGTCTCAGTATGTTGCTGCTGAAATTTGACTGTGAATGGGAAATTTTATGGAAAGAATTCCCGTTCACATTCGCATTCTCATTTCACAAGATGTGAAAATGTTTTCCAATTCCAGTAAAAAGATGTCAAAATGTTTTCCCAATTGTGTAAATAGGTGTGAAAATCTTCTTCTCCGTTAGGGAATAATTTGTCACATTTTCACAGGCAAGGAAAATAAATTCCCTGGGAAGAGAAAAAGTGTGAGGAGAACATTTTTCCCATTCCACGGTTAACTTTGAACTGCAATATACTGTAGTTTCGGAACAACTGCTGATAACGGAAAGCAAAGGTAGTTTTCCAGCTCATACATCTTCAGCACATAAGAGACATCTCAACTTTTTGGCTTCATTGAGCTAGCAAATACCAAACAACAGTGAGCATAGGGCTCAGACAAGTCAACCATTTGCCAACACGAGTCGGAACAACACGACCTTTGAGACAACTCGACTGCTGGGACAACTAGACCTTCTGTGCCTCCAATGGACAGATAACTCAACCGTGGAGACAAATCCTTAATTGAGACAAGTTGACTCATAATGAATGTGCTTGAGCTTTTACAGTCACATCGCCCACACCTTTTCTTCAAATTAAAAAAGAGAAAGGACTGGGCGTCAGATTTACCATCTTCCAAACCGGCAGACTAGTGACTGATCATCATTGCAGCCAAGGTAGCTACATGCATGCACCACAGACTGTGTGCCATGCCACCTGTGCATGCCGCATTGCCGTTGTGGCCACGCACCATGCTGCCGACATGCTGTTTACAAGTCTAGTGCATGCTACATCATCAGGTCCCTATGCATGCCACGCCTGGTGAGTCGAGTCACATGTGCACATCATTTACATGTGCACATTAAACAGTCAAGTTGTTTCAACAGACGACTTGGTAAACGGTTGAGTTGTCCCACCGGTCGAGTTGTCTCAACTGTCGAGTTGTCCCGAGTCAAATTGGCCAACGGTAGACAGGTAGAGTTGTCTGACTGTCTGTGAGCAGTGTTTTGCCATAACACTCATGGGGTGGTGGTGTCTCGTGAGTTTTAACCCTCAAAGAGCCGGGTTATTTTGGCCCATCTCAAAGATTGGTGGGGGTGGATTCCATCACAAAGAACTTGGCTGTGCCACGCTCAATTTTTTTGAAACTTGGCATGCATACAAAGACGCTCCTTAAATTATAAATGCGAAGTTTGAATTCAATTGGACATGCAGTTCTGCGGTCATTTGAAGTTCATGTCTGCATGCATACCAGCCCATGCACATTGAGCACCGCAGTGGTAAAAGTATACATTTCTTGGCTGACCCATCTCGAGAAAAATGCGAGTTGCACAAAAACGCTATGTTCGAATCTCACAACACAGGTGTCAAAGTGATTGCAAAAGGTTACTCTAAAATAAAGGCTCAGCTCCAGAGAAAAAATGCCCAGTTGTGGTATTGGAAAAATGTCAGCCAGCTCTTTTAGGGTTAAGTGATTGTGCTTGGATTGATCAGAGACTTGAGACTATCAACGGTGATATTTTGTACATGGCTGGTTAAACAATGACCTGGCCCTTAGTGCCCTGGTACCTCCAATATCCCCATTTCAAAATATTTTGCCCTAGAGCTTTTGCAACTGGGCAATAAACAGAAATCAGGCTTTGGCATCATCTGACTCATTTCAGGCCTTCTCACACTGGTATTCATGTCATTATGTCTTTACGAACCTGCACAAATTCAGAAGTACCCCTGGTTAATGGCTTGCCAGTTACAAAGCACCATCTTCAAGTAACTTGTGAAATATACATTTGATACTTTAATAGTCTGGTCACTGTGCCAGCTGGCAAATGTCTCAAGGTTAGGCATGAGTTGAATGATCCAACCTCTTGGACACAACTAAAAACACAGTCTAAGAAGGCCTTTTTGAGATATGTTTACTGACGTAATCAAAGCGGTTAGAGTGTAATAAGCGTGGTAAGCTCTCCTCTCACAACCAGCACTGCTCCTCCCCATCGGCTACATCCTCCTGGTGATCGCCCACCTCAAACTCCGGTTCTCTGTCCTCCTCTGCCTTCTCCTTGTTGAGTACCCTCAGGTGGACCTCACCTTCTCGGGCGGGACTGGGCAGCTCCTGCAGTCTCTCGGCCGAGTCTGCCGACAGCTCGGCGGCCATCTTGCGGGGCGAGGACTCGCTCTGCGTGTCAATGGTGCTGCTGCCGCTGTAGGTGCGAGGGGTGGAGAGGGAAGGGGGAGTCATTGTTGGGGACGTGGTCGGGGTGGTGGTTGGGGTGGTAGGTAGCATGGTGGTCAGTGTGGGCCTGTGGTGTGCGAACAAGAGAGAGACAGAGAGAGAGAGAGGCAGGGATGGGATGGGAGGGGTGGGGTGAGAGGTAAGCAGCGAGCAAGGAGCGTTAGTATGAATGCTTTGAGTGGTCGGTTAGTTGAAGCCCCAGTTTCTGGTCTGTGTGTGAATTCCTCAAGATCTGCACCCAAATAAATCCTACAAATGAGTCAGAAATTGCCAAAGCTATACCGTATCTATTCTACGCCATATTTAAATTACAGTGTCTGTATTTGACTCTTCAGCTACTCTGTAAGCTTACCAGGTTTTTATCGGAGCTCTGTTTGGCCCAAAATGGCCTTATCTCTCATTCCAAACACCTCAGACATACAGCACAGTACAAGCACTCCAAATACTGTCACTTGCGCTATAAACATCCTGCTGTTCATATCTTACTTTTTAATATTGTGGCATCAAGCATGCCGTGTTCAACTGCAGATGTACTTTATTGTCAGTTACACCCACAGGTAAATTTCAACTCGGAGGGAATTTGACACAGACCAGCAACATGGAGCTTTGCGTTCTTTGCTCTGGCTGGTCATTTAGAAAAAAAACAAAAAAACATGGGCATGATTCAAACATGACATGTTGAACGTTTGGCAAGCCAATCGAAGCATGGTACAAGAATGAAATAATAAGTTCAGAAAATCTTGCCATTTCCCGCTTTTTTGAAGTAATGATGGCAAAATTCTATGTGGCTCTTTGCCACTGCATGAACAGCCAAAAATTCGGTGTTTTTTGAAAAGACATATTTTGACCTGCGACCTTCCTACAGATTCCACAACTCTAGCAGGCTTGCCAGATGTTTCAAAACAGAGAGACAAGCTGCATCCTGAACAAAAGAGGGCACTTTTCCTGAAGGCCATTAACCACTTCCTGCCGGGGCAGTTATCAATGTTGATGATGCTGGGCTGGGATATTTATCATTTTTTTCTGTTTTCAAAATTCTTTAAAAATTCTTTAAATCTTTATTTACTGGACACTTACAAACACGTGAAGGACTGTCTGGTGGCCACTCTAGTCAGACAGACAAATCTATTGACGCCTGGGTATTTCAGCCAGGCCAGCAGCCTTGAAAAAAAGAGCCCAGATTGTGCGGTGTTATATAACTTTCTTTTGTTCACGAACCTGGCATAGTGCACTGCTGACCTCTTTTCAATAGGGGCCAGATTAGCGTGCAGCAGTACTGTGTGGCTCATCGCTGCGGTGGTGGAGCGCTTTTGTCCCCGGTGGTAATCTGCTCGCTTTAAATGCCCCAAACCCTGGTATACTGTTTCAAAACAAGGCTGGATTATCTCCACTTTTGAGAGTGAAAAAATGTCGGTAATGCCCAGCAGCCTGGTGTTTTTTGTTCCGAGTACGGTCTTTTGTTACAAGGCCCTGGTCCCTTTGTCTGAGTTCGGAGACCCCGGCCACGCATATAAAGCATACCTGTCCGGATCCGGAATCCCCGGCAGGAAGTGGTTAATTATATACACATATACAACTGTACATACATGGTCACTTGCCATGATACACTCTTGGGGGCCAAGTTTTTATTTAAGCTATATGGTCTTGCAAACAAGGAACTAAACTTTACACACTCAATCAGGAAGTTAAGTAGCTTGTTCAAAAACTTATCCCGGGTCTTTGCAAACGGCGCCCTCCTCTGGTCTGGCAGTCAACCTATGGCACCCTACAAATACAGTAACGCTTGCAGTGAGGAGGAATAAGTGTTAGTGGAGGCAGCAAATGATGGTCCTACGGCAGGGAGGGAAGTTTGAGTTGATTTGCGGCAGTTCAACTACAGTATCTGCACAGTTGAGTTTGGCTGGCTTTGACACTACTACACATGCACGTCTCAAACACATCCTATTCCGGTCACAAATACAAAGTCTGCGGCACTGCCAGCAACCGCGCTCTAAAAATCCACTGCCAATAGAAATAGACATAATGTAATCTACCTGTGCATCTGCAGTACAACAGAATCTACTGAATGTTCAAGCAGTCAATTTTACTTCCAGGACTCATATGCCAGGCATCCTGACGGCATTATCATTACAATTTGCAGCCAAGTCACTAGCAGGTGTGCATACACAAACAGGTAACCCCTAAAGTAATGGGCACTATGTTAATATACAACACATACACGTCCACAGTAACAATGCGCCAGACCGTGTACAGCTTCAGCAATCTCTTTATTCACTGAAGCCTTCACTGTAAGATCCAACTGCATACAGGTACTTGAAGCACTAACGAAGCACAGCATTGTACTACCATAACGAGCAGAGACGTTATCGTTGCTTTCTGAGCGTCACTGTGGTGTAGGGCGTGAAGAGCGTTAGGCCAGGCAACAAATAGATGGGTGGACGGACCAACAGTCACAAAATTGAGCCAGAAGTGTTGTGCCGTGCACTGGCAATGCTTCAGGAGATCGAAATTTTTAAATGTATACTCTGGGTGCATGTGCACTCTGAATTTGTGACCATTTATCAGACTGATCACAAGTCATAAAATTGTGCTCTGGTGAAAGGGTGCACATGTAAGAAAATGTGGGCGATTGCAAATGGGTCATTCCACGAAGTTCGGGCCCAGTTTGTGACGGCGTCCCTTGTTACATCATGAAAATAAACATCTTTTTTCCCTGCATGTGGATTCTAAATTGACATTGTTCTAAATCTTGCTAGGTTCTTGTAGTGGTGTGGTTAATCTTTGCCAAATAATAATGACTTAATCTGTTGAAATGTGAAAATAACGGGCAATAAAAGTTAACGTAACAAGGGACGCCGTCACAAACTGTGCCCAAACTTCATGGAATAACCCAAATATTAGTGGCATCATGGTGTGGTGGGAATGGGGGATAAACAACTTAGGGCCCATGAAGGAGTAAATACCGGTGCATGTATGACGAAAAGAACATGCTAAGTGACGGATGTAGATGTAATCAGCTCAAGATTGTCTGTGGGGATTCTCACGCTGAACACATTACATTCACGGTAAATCAGTGTTCCAAAGTGTGAACTTTTCATTGAGAAAAAAATCCTGAAACAATGACGTTTGAATGTTTAGAAAAGTGAGTGCCAGTGTGGCACCGTTTCTACCTTCTCAATCGTTTGGGGGTCAAGAAGACACAAGAGTAGTCTCGTCCCATGTCAAAGGTCATGAGACTATGAGTTCTTTTGACTAGGTCAGAGAACAAGCTGCAAAGACCCCTGTAAACTACATTCAGCAAAGTTCCCAACTCTGTCAGGAGTAGAGATACAGATGAAGGAGTTTGTGCCTACACTGGAGTTGGATTTGCACAGACTTCAACAAGAAACACTGTCTGGAAGACACAGTGTTCATGTACCCTGCTTTGTGGCACGTGGATTACACATAACCGGGAGCCAATTTGAAAGAAATTTACTGAGCAGAGCAAACATCTCCTTGGCAAAAGTGGCTTACCAGCTATCCTCTAGCCCATACATTTGCTGAGAAGTATTTTGGCTTGGCAGCTCTATGAAATCGGGCCTGATTTTCATCAGAGTTCAAAACCCCTGGGAAGGCACGTCAGTGCAGCCCAATTGAAATAACAGCAACAGTATCCTTGATTTTATCTCTTCCAAGGGGATGCTGTGTGTTCATACATAATTTGTGCATATTCAGAACCACATCGAGTATACATTTAGGCTTTCAGCTGCTTTCTACATGTACATGTAAGCTTAGGCTTGAAATTCTCTGTGCAATTTACCAAATCACACATCCGTGTCTAACAGACGCATTTTCACAATGAGAACACTGGTGCCCAAAGCACACTGTATCCACTACGACTTGCTTGAGCTAGTCACAATTTTCGCGCCGAGTGACCAATCAGACGCCGAGGCCTTTTCCGTCTTACCTTTGGCTGTAGTCTAGTTCCCCATCCATTTCCCTCAGTTTCTGCTGCAGCTCTTCTGTGGCAAACGGCTCCTCCCTGGACTCGGTTCGTATCGTGATGTCCTCGACGTCCACGGGGGCACGGCCCTCCTCCTCCTCGGGACTCCGTGCGGGACTCTCAAACTTGACGCTAGCGTCTAGCCGCTTGCTGCCGCCACTGCTGGCCGAGCTCAGCTTCCTGGGCGAGCTGCCACTGCTCATCTGCAGGGCCTCGCCATAGTGGGGCGGCGTGCTAGGGACGAGGTCTGGCCTGGCCACCTTGGGCTTGGCACCGCCTTTTCAGAAATTGGCAAAGAATATCAGAATTATTAATTTCTTATCCACACTTATTTCAAAGATGCCGGGGTGGAGGGGAGATGTAAATTAATTTAGGGTTTTTTTCCCTGCCCGACGTGTATTTTAACACTGTATACTCAGTGTATGCCCCCTTTCACATTTGGAGAAGTTATTAGAAAAGCCAAACAGATTTATCCCAATAAAGCTGATTTCGTAGGAAAAAACAGTAAGATGATTCAATCAAAATGGATTCCAACTTCAACTTATATCCAACTTAAAACAATTTCTGAGTCTCTATTAGGTCATTAACAGACCATCCAACCATCTAACAAGTAACTATTAACATGATTAAGATGGCCTGGAATTGAACATTTGGGAAACTGGAACTGGCTACGACAGGGAATTGATTCCTCAAAAAGTCAGGAATAATTTGCATTTCAGAGTGGAAACTGATCCTTTTCAGAATCAGTTGAACTTCCTCAAAGACTATTCCTACGGGCCTTCCTCCATATGAGCTACCCAAGTCTGCAGAAAGCTCAACCTCCATTGGTAACATACAGGTACCTCAAAATGCACAGGTTTACCCATGTAATATTAAAAGGGGAGGTGTCTGCATTCAGTGAGGACGAACAGGATTTTTTGTGGCTTTTACTAGCTGCATGTGATCTTTTAATGCTTTCAGAATTATTCTCTTAAGTGTGTAATGATGCCAAGCTGCAATTTGCCCAATCACAGGTAGGCAACAACTGCGACGGAGACATTGCAAAAGAAAGGTGTAAGGAATACCAGGAAGTGACAACATTTTGAACCAGGAAGTGTTGTGCAAACAAATTGGATATGGTTCAATCTGTTTCTAATGCCTTTTACATTGTTTTACACACATAACGGTACTCCATACATCAGATCGCCGCATGATCCATGAAATATTCAGTGGCAACTGGGCGTGGTTTCACAATTGAATGGTGTCGTACTGACTGCGCTCAATCTTCCACAATGCTGATCCTGTACAAAGCATGCCACTCCTCTCTGCCTACACTCACCCTGTCCTCCTGGTGAAATGCCTGCTTCCAGCGTAGCCGACATGCTACCCCCATGCGATGAGTGTAATCGCTGCTGGTCACTCAGTTCGGCCGGGACTGTGCGCGCTCTAGGTCTGCTGCCCCCTACTGATGGAGTGTAATTAAAACCTCTTCGTTTAGAGGGAGAATGTTTCGAAGCTGTGGGCAGAACAGAAAAATTCAGGGGAAAATTATTTCATTCCTCTTGGCACTCCTGGCTTTTCCTGTGTTCAGACAATTTCATATATTTTAGTTCTTTTTCCTTGATGGAGTTTTAGTGGACAGTGTGTAAAGCGGGCTCCTCATACAAGGCGTCACACAATGAAATTTAATACTTTTTACGAATGTTTAAATTGATTTCTTGCTACTGTAGTTGTTTTGTTTCTTTGGGGAAGTTTTACTTAAAAAAATATAAAGTAAAATGAAAATAAAAATAACAAGCATGACAAACAGAACAAAAGTGGAACAAATTGAAAAGTAAATTTAAGTCAAAAATTAGAAACAAAATTAAAATAAAAAACAAATGTGAAATCAAAATGGAGGGGGCCAAATGAAGTGTGGCATTAGTTATTTTTTTGGCATATGAAAAACTTCATTAAATTGCCCGCCCGTCATGTTAACATGAACATGTTCTCTCATTTCCTTTAGGTTTTACCAGTTTTGTTAACAGACAATAAAAATGGAATGGTGTCAACACACAATTACAAAGGGTCACATGTGTGCATTAGTGAAATATGATTAAAATATGATTTTAAAAAGTGAACGCATTATTGTGAGGATTTGCTTCAGGGCTGAGTTGTTAGGAGGGTAGGACAGTTTACCCAACTACTCTGGGTTGTAGGACACAGCTTGGCATACAAAGAATGCAGCCACAGAGCCATCCATTGTGTGTTTCAACTCCCTCCAACCAACATGAGTGTAGTGCATTTATGAATGAAGGTCAATCCACTAAGTTAAGAACCAACGCAACCTAGACTCCATGGGCTATGTGCGCATTTCTTCTCTAGCCCCTGGTCGTGTAGAATAGGCAAATGATGCTGACTGGCTCCTCAGGAAGAATATACATAAATGTCACATAAATCGCACGAGTATTTCAAAAGCAACACCCTCGCACCCAGCTATTCTCCTGCAGGTTACAAACTCGTAACTTTCCAGCTGGCATAAACACATTGACTACAGTCCTAATTTAAATCTAAACAGTGGGATTTTTAAATGGTACAATACCAGGGGTTAAGATTGAGCAAGACATGGTGGGAACCAACATGGTGCAGCAAGATCACATCCATGGGAACGAGGTGGGAAGCAACCAAAATCATGTCAAGCTTCATGCAGTTTTTTTTGGCTTTGTGTCCGGGACTTCAGTTTTCCCAAGCCATTTGAAACACACGTGTAACCCTTTTTTTCCCTTCTAAGAGACGGTAAAAATATTGCAAATGCATGCATACAAAGCAGGGTTAATTGGGAATGGTTTCAACTCAAGGGGAAACTGAAATGGCCTTTGGAATACCTTTTTCCATTTCTAATAATACCTGCAGCTGTACGATGTACATGGTAATACTTAAATGCACATATTGCATGGTACAGGCAGGTAACTTGGACATCGTCAAAAAACGAGGAAATTTCAATCTTTACAGGACTTTGAACAGTTATTTCATGGATGGATTTGCGCCGGGGAAACGTAAATTAATTTTGGATTTTTGCCCTGCCCGACGTGTATTTTAACACTACATACTCAGCGTATGCCCCCGAAGGATTATTTCCATTTTCAACAGCATCAATGTGAAGTAAAAAACGAGGAAATCAGCTGATCTGAGGAAAGGCTGCATGCCTGATGGTAAATGTGGTAATGTATAAAATACACATATTGTATGGCTACTGCATTATCATTTCGACAGAAAACTTTTAAAGAGTCTAATATTCAGACAGGTATGCTTCAGACATGCATAACTACACTCTGTAGGCTGTGCAATGCAGACAACTATAAAAAGAAACTATCCCAAGAAACATCACTTCCTTTTGAAACTGTATACATGGTACATGTACATATAAATATATTCAGCCCAACATCAACATTGGACTACTGAAACTACCAAATCATACCTTCACTACTACTCTTCTGCAATCAATACCGGGGAGGGAAAGAAAGTTGTCCTTGTCTTACTCTGAGTTGACAATTTTAGGGGGATTTTATTACAATGTCACAACAGTGATGTGCTCATTTTGCACAAGGCGTGGCATACATTTTGTATGCAAATAAGAGACATGCACTGTGGTGCAGTAAATTTCACCGTAAACATAAAATTTAAAACAAAAAGTGTAATCATGCAAGGCGGGAAATTTTCATCTTTTTTGTAAATTCAAAAGAGCAGTGTATTCAAGGGAAAAGTTACAAATAGTTATTCTTCAATGAAAAAATGAGTATCCTAAGGAACGCTTCACAAATTTCATTGTGAAAACTGTTCACACGTTCTCAAGGAATTCCTTCGGAAAATACCCAGGATACCCAAGGCAGTGTGCACTATGCAGCTCATTCACGTGAAAAGAACAGCCATATAAAGTACACAAACAAATCACTTTGGGTGCAGACTTATGAAAATAATCGACACCTGCTTATTATGAAAGTTAACCATTCATGGGTAAAACAGAACCCCGGATGACACCAAAAGCTAAATTTAAAAATTAGGGTGAGAACAAAAAGGATCATTTGCAAGGAGATTTTTACCATTTCTAACAGAATTGTTACGGGGTTCACTCGGCATTCATGCAATCAAAACAGGTCAGTCGCGTCCAAGGTAAAAACAAAATTAAAAAAGAAAGCAGGCAAAACAAACTGTGAAATGGAGCTCAAATGACAAGAAAGCAGCTAAACCAAATAGTACAGTCTATGTTCATTTCATGGCGAAAACATGGTTGGCATGGAGACGGGCATCCTTCCTAGAAGATGTCCACTGACTGGCAACCACGTCAACTGTAATAATTTAACTCTGTTATGTACATGTAGCTATGTGCATTAAGAATACCATAATTCCTCTGTCCCGTTGGTACCCGTGTCACAATCAAACCAGTTTAAGTCCCATATTAAATATATTTTTTTCTGTCTGTTTGCCATTAAACTTTCTTCTTGCCATAAATCAAACATTTGGGAAGTTTGACCATACTTGGAGGAAAAATATTTGGATGGTGGTTTGAGGTTATTGACATACGTCAGGTGAAGAGACGTAGACCAGACTGTGTCAGAAATACTCTAGAACTTCTTTTGGGATTCTCATCTTCTGAAAATATTGTATAATATTAATCTGTATTTACTGTTCTTTTGGGGGCTGTCATCTTTATATACCTGTGAAGTGTTTCTCAGTTTAATGACGTGATGCTTTGTGTGTCGCCAGAAACTTCAACAAAACTTCAACTAAAAACATTTTCCACCTGGTGAACTCTAAAGACCAACTGTCAACGTATACACACATTTCTTTGCAAAGAGTACTGGAACAGTAGTTTATTCTGCTTTGGTGAAGCCTTATTTTGGCATGAGAAAATGATTTGAAAAAGCATGGCATCAAGTTGAAATTTACTTTTCCTTTTGAGAAAAAGAAATTAAACAAAGACATCAATTTCACTTCTAATTAACCAAGCAATTTTAGTAGGCAAACATGCATATTGACTAATATATTTCCTAACAAAAAAAAGTAGTGATTTCAAGAAAGAAGGAAAGGATTATACTGTTTCACTTTTAATCTCCACTCACACTTATCAGGCATTCGCACAAAGAACTTTTGTATGTTTTGGATGCTTGTTTATGCACTTTAACATAACGAACACACGTACGGAGCAAAAATCAGTCAGGGCTTTGGTCACTCCTAAAGACCAAAGCCTTGTCCGTGTGGAAAATCTATTTGGGGTCTGCTTTCAAATGGGTTTTCTTATGGCATCACTTTCTGTGGTCCCGTGACCATTGTACATGTAATAGGCAGTGACTGGTCCTTCCGTGCATAGGTCTTGCGGTGGCAATCAGGCTAGCCCGAAAGCCCGGCTTTGTTGCAGTTACAGTGAAGCATCGTTTATGAAGTGAGCCGCGCAGCGTGAGTGCCATGGAAGCGGATCGAGAGTGAAAAGACAATGTGCGCTTGGCAGTGTGGTTTCTTGGTCCCTTTTTGCACTTTTTGAGACAATTTGGACTTAAGCGGGATTTTGGTCATTGGTAATTCGACTTACGGAAGTATTTATGTACACAAACACCAATTCTTTTGACGGGAACAAAGCATCACTCTGAGATAAGTAGACTTTCGACTTAGCTAAGTTTGACGTATTGAGGTTTTGTTTTACCTTATTGGTTGAACAGGTACACAATGTACGCTCACCACCTGTGCGCGAACATGGTGCCAAAGCAGGGATTTCTTTGGATGAAGGGAAGGGGTGAAGACGGGGGTGTGGGAACTTACGTGGCAATTTCCTGAAGACTGATTTGGACATGAATTCTTGAAAGCGCGAGGCATAAAAGCTGGGTCTGTGGACAGATACTGTGTCCCCATCGTGGACCATACTCTTCCACGTGTGCTCCAACTTCTTTACCAATCTGCAGTTGGAAGAACGGACAAAAAGCAGGGACGAGAACGTGTGAAGCCATTCATTCATATCATAGCACTTCTCCACATCTTCTGATCCAACACATGTTTTACATGTATGTCCACTTTGGGCCAAATTTTCCTCAAAGCCTCATTTGTTTCCAGTCCAATTTCTGCTTAGTGTCGTAACAATAGCTTAAAGACTTGTCTGGAGCTATTAGAGCGGTGATGTCATGCTTTGTTTACATGTACACGTTGCTATGGTAGTAAGGTCGGACGTAGTCGATTGTGCCCCAACAGGAAAGCACATGTGCATGTAAACAATGCATGCCGTCATTGTTTCACGTCTATTGGAGACTGAGCACGGATGAATGTCTACACACAAAGGAACTACTGATGGAAATTGGAATATCCTGAATAGTAAAATATCCAAATAGATCGTAATGGGTAACCTTTCCCTACCACCATAGGAGAATAATAACTGCACCCATGTTTGTTACTGCCTTGAGTGACTAACTGAAGAGACATTTAAGACCCATTAGTCACATAGTCACAAGTGCCGATGGCAACCCTCTAGTTTGGAAACGTGTGGCTTTGAATCAAAGCCAAGTTACTACATGTAAATAGGCATATCGACTTCGATAATAAAAATGAAATTAGTTTTGTCAGTACCCACGTGGTACATGCGTTCCTAATATGCTTTCAACTAATGAAAATGGTTTTTCAGAAGTCCAAAGGGTTTGTTGTTTGAAAAGAATGCTGTGTGTGCTACAGTACCGTGTGCCCAATCCATCACATTATGATGCATTCATGTAATTATACACATAACGACAGCTTACTCACTTGAAACATTGCAAAATGTCGATAATTCCTATAAAGAGGTCTAGCCGTTCTCCCTTAGAATTCTTGGCTGGAATACCACCGCTCCTGTCATCAAGGAAACACATAAGACCAATAATCCATCAACTGATTAATACCTTAAGCAAAATGGGTTTGAGTAAACAGACCTTTTCAATAAGCACCGTCGATTATAGATAATTGCCGATACTGATATATCAGTGGCCTTATCAGTGGCCCGAAATCAATAATATTGATATATGTCGAATTTTTTTGAAGAATATAAGTTTTCAAGCTCAAAACCAATGGCATAATGCCAAACACCTTTTGCGGATAGGCAGCTTTGGCCCCCACTAATTGGTCCCAATCGTGCAGCGATAAGTCTGCTGGAATTCGCGAGCTTTTTAAATCTTCCCTAAAAACAAAAGAGCACCTGACGACACTGACAACCTGTGGTCAGAACGGTATATTCAAATGCAAAGGCACGCATACTTCGGCCAGTCTGTGATCTGAGCAGCTGGCTTCATTGCTTCCCAAGATTGGACAGTAAGCTCCTCCTTCAACCAATCACCTTTGATGAAACTGCTCCGCCCACAATAAGACATGAATATACATCACCCAAACTAATGTGTGTATATACAAGGCACAGGAATCTGATGCATCATTCATACAAGTTCAGGGGAGAGCTATTTCTTAACCACTCGATGATTTTGCCTGGTGTCATATATACAAAAAGTACACACAGAAGTACCAGGCAAAATTCACTAAGGTTGAAGTCACAGCCACATGTAAAACAGTCTTCAAGCTTCCTGGCTTCTGGCTGTCAAAGCTCCGCTGCACTGCGCAGGCAATAACCAATGAGGTTTGGTACCCAGACCTTACTTTTCAACTGTGTTTTTTTAAAGGTACTGGTAGTCTGTTCTCCATACCAATACTGTCCAGTGGTATTCTGGGAATTTACAAACTACATGTCAATGACGCTGCTGTACATAAATCACATTGATTGTGATGGCCTGTTACTGCAATATGTATGTTTATGCAAAAATTGACCGACTCGAATTTCAGGAGACAATGTGAAAAGATTTGTTTGAAAAATTAATTCATAAGCAATAAAACAAACTGAACAGGAATGTATTTGTGAGTGGATCCCACAAAATGAGTCGTAAGCCTTTTCTTCCAGAGTGTTTGTTCAGAGTTGAGGAAACTCAACTTCCTTTTGATGAATCACTCCACCTGTCATCCTGATGAAAATGGACATTTTTAATGTGGGTGAAAAATGTTGAAGGTTCCTATTGATTTACACTTTGCAAGATTCTATTGAAGGCCTATAACTCAAAAGTGCCTCTGGTGACTGCTGAGTCATTTTGTCGGAAATTTTAGGAGGCATGTCAGGAGGGGCATTTCTGTCCACCTCAGGTTGGGAGGCAGTCAAATGAGTGGCTTACCTCCAAGTCACTTAAGCACGGAAAACACCATGAAATCCACAGCGCATGCTTTTTAGTGCATTAATCCTAGATAAGCTTTGTAGTGGTCATATTTTAGACAGTGACAAAACTTCCTGGCTAGCGGGGAGCTTGCAAGGAGTCGGGTCAGCCACTGAGATACACATGTAGCTCCAATCACATAATGCTACTCGCCTATTAACTGTGGGCTTATTTACATTCACATGGATCCAGATTGGGATCAGTGATACAATGTTCAGATGTTGGTTCACTAACACCAGAACCTGCGTAATGGATGGAGCAACCCAACGTTGCGATCACGGATCAAGATTTGGCTCTGCGTGAAACAAACAGGGCCTGTATTGGCTGGCACAGTGGTACTTTCCTCGTTCTCCACCTCTACCGCCAGGATTCGAAACCCACCTCGGTAAACCCTGTGGATTCGATTTTATCTAATCTGACTCTCTGGGTTTCCCCAGAATGATTGGTTCTTTGGTTTTCTCCCACCTGCAAAAATGATTGGTGTTCAGTGTTCTCATCTCCACAGGTTTCTTTAGGGTTGGGAACCACAAAGCGATGGGTGCTTTTGATCAATCCTTGGTTTCATCAGCAAAAACAATTAGTAATTGCTTTTCACATATCTTTGGGAGGTTTAAACATGAAAAAGTTACGATAGCTTTGAGATTTAATCTTCAGTTAGTATGTACAAGGTTGGGTGCAGAAGCCTACACTGCTAATAACGGGAGATAAAACATCTCAATTTTCGGACAAAATTTTCATGCTTCACTCCTAGGAAAAAAGTCTGGGGAGAAAATCCAGAAAATACTTCTGGAAATAAGAATTATTGTCTTATATTTGGAAATGCTTATGGTGAGGCCACAAAAATTTTTCCCAACAATATCTTAGCACAAAGTGTTTTTTAGGAAATTGCATTCTTACGGTTCTTCTTCATCTTCCTGCGTCAGCGACTGCTTCGTGTGGCCCTGGATGGCTTCCCTAGTGGTGGAGAACGCCGGCCGCTTGGACTTGTTGAGATAGGACTTGGACCGCTCCAGCTTGTGTGGAGTCTTCTCCCCGCTAATGTGGTGGTCCTCCGTCGAGCCCGAGTCAGACAGGCTCCTCAGCATGGCTGGCCGGGAGGTCTGCTGCTGTTGCTGCTGTTGTTGCTGTGTGTCTGACGTCCGTGACTTGGCGTTGCCGTCTGTACTGTTGTTTTCGTTTTGCTGGAGGAACGAGACCAGTTTCATTTGAGCACACTGCTACTGTTGAAATGGGACTCAATGACACTATTCACGTTTTGCATGCTGCAGCCATAGGCATGCAAAGCCTTGATCTGGCAGCTGGTTCAGTCAGATCCCATGTACATGTATGTTGCTTAGTACATGTAATTTGCCTCAGCTCATTCTGTTGCCTCAGCTCTTATGCCACGCGATTGGACAATATTTCAAAAGCTGTGGTGACGCGATTCTGACGTAATTCTACAAGCTGCCAGTTCAAGGCTCTGCATGCCAATGGCTGCAGTATGCAAAGAGCAAATACCGTTTGTTATGACACCGGCATAAACGTATAGCCTCCAAGTGGATAAATTTATCGTATTAATTTGTAGAAAGCTTTAATACTCGGTAGTTACCACGTATATCTCACAACAAATCTAGTCTTTTTGTTTAATACTGATATTCTTTCATTTACTGGTTCACCATGGGGCCATTCACAGTCAACATGTGTGACCAGATCCCACAAAATGGATAGATGGGTGACACAGGTTGGAACACACTAAAGATCTGTCTGTGAGGTAGTCTTGTCAGTGATGCCATAAGCCTATTTGAAGCGTGGAAGGACACAATCCGCCTCGTGAAGAAGCACCCCCTCATTGGTTGAAAAGAGCCATGTTGGTTGGGAGTGTTCATATTGCTGGTAGCAATGCCACCGTGACGCGTGCATTTAAAAGTAGCTTATGAACCAGCAAAGTGAAGTTCTGACCAAAGGAGCCTCTGTTGCTGGGAAACAATTGCATCCTCTCTGGGTCCAGCTTGGGGCAGTCAGGAGGGCACCATTTGAAGTGGGTAAAGTTTAGAGTAAACACAAAAGATTTCACCTAAATTAAATAGCGCCCTCCTATTGTGCCCGCCATACCTCAATTAGGCTAATGAGGCCATGTCACCCTGATACCAAGGTCAACCTAGGATCAATGTGACTCTGGTTTTCAGGTGTTGTGATCAATTCATCACAAATATGTTTATCACAAACCATCAAATCTCAAGACAAGTGTCAAGATTACACCAGGTGTTGAAGTACAAGTTGTTGCAAGCCCTATTTTCACGAACAATTAACGTGCTGCGCATTACCTTGTCTTTTTCTGCTTGTTCCACATTGTGAATTGCAACCAATAAACTGTAGTCCATAATCTTGAAGCTTTCTAGAACCTACATTTATAAATGAAGAAATTAACATACAAATGAAAGTAAGAGAATTTAAAGTGCTAATTCATGTGCTTCATACATTCAAGAAAAACTTTTGCAACAAATGTTAACTTCTAAATAAAGGTGTGTACTCTATGGGTATGAATCATCTGTGATCTTTCATGTAAATCCATAATACTTGGGGCCAGTCATACACAGAAAAA
>NW_019091396.1:755613-794130 GCF_001949145.1 Acanthaster planci
AAACCTTGCTGAGACCTCCATAAGATTCTTTGTGGATGTACTTTACTTCCAGGAAGAATGATGCCTGTGTGAAATAACAATGGCTGGGTTCCCCTTCCCACATTCATGCTCAACACATAAAACGTCTGGGCAACAGTTTTGCTTAGTAGCTCAATTGGGATTGGGAGATACAAGATAAATCACAAATTTCAAATTTCCAGTCTTTTTGCCCTGGCCATCAAAATCAAATACTGTGCCATGCATGTGCATGCATGTGCATGCATGCATACCTCATAAGTTTCCAGTTGAAAAGGCTACTATTGAACAACAAATTTGTGCCAGGAGCAGTAGTATGATTTTTATGCTAAATATACCAAATTTATAAAACAAAATACTACAGCCAAGGTATGTTACAAAGTTGGACTGCAAACATGCTGATCTTTGGTGGTTGTTTTGCTACGATTTTGCCAAGATTTGTTTGCCCATATCAGTGCACCAAATTGAGACTGGACAGAGCAAAAGACAAACAAGGTACAGTATCTTTTCCTTTTGCAGCAGAAGCTCCCATCAATTTTTTCTGCGTATTCAGTTTCACAAAGTCAGAGAGCACAGTAAAGACTAGATCATGAAACTGATTGGATTCAAGTCCAACCTCTAGGTTCTGTAACATGAAGTTCCAACGGGTAAGCGCTCACCCTACAATCCCTCTGGAGGGTCTTGATCAGGGCATTAAAGGTCGTGGTGTCCAGTAGCAGGCCTTCTGTGTGCTCCTCAATGAAGTCCAGGTCCTTGAACGTAGGCAGCGTCTTTTGCCGCTCAGCCTTGGAGGCCTTGCGCTTGTAGGTGGAACCCTTCAGGTCAAACTTCTCGTGCATGGTCACGCTGGAGGGTACCAGGTTGTTCATGACCACCAGCCGGATGTTGCGGCCACCGCTCTGGTAGGTGTAGAGGCCGTAGAACTTAGGCAGCAGCGTTCGTGGATTTTGATTCAGGTTCTAGGGTGAACAGGAGGAGATAGGTAACACATTTTGTGCATTCCACGATGTTCCCCCAATTTTTTTTTTTTTTACCAGAGCCTTCTTGTACTTCAAAGAACCTATCTCTGATACATGTCACAAAGTTCTTAACAAACTCAGTTCTTACTGTATTAAATTTCTGTTCCATTTCCCAAATACAACCATGTGTTTTACAACTTGAAAGATTCTGCAATAGTCAATCTCACATTGGCTGTAGGCCCCGTTGATATCGTATTTTGGCCGATACCAATATATAGGTTTTATATCGAAAATTATAGTAATGTGATGATGCACTTTCGTATTTTGTAATAAAGTTTGTTCCACAGTAGTAATATTTTTGATATACTTTTCAATATTGATGTTTTTGAAGTTTTGATATTTTTGACATTTCTCCAAATCCGATATTTTTGATGTATCAATATTACCAAATAACCAACATCAGCGATATTGATATAAAACCCACAGATAATATCAATATATCGACAGTGCTTAATTGGCTGACTTGTCTAAATATGAACACTGAGATTTTGAACTTACATGTACCATATAATACATGAGCAAAAAGTCAGCTGCCTTGAGTTGTACAAAATACACCCTGGATGTATCTAAATGAAATCACTATATCCCAGTGTCACAACCTAGATTCTACCTAGTAACTATAGAAAATTCTCAAAGCAACACAACTCCTTAAGTTGTAACCCTGGACAAACAATGATTATGAACCTTACGCCAACAAATCTCCACTTACAAGTGTCCTGACCAAACCTGACCAGTGACCTAACAAATGTTGGTTCCATACATGTACAAGATCCTAGAGAGCCTCAGCCTCCTTGTGGGGGTACCCTTGGATTACACAGGATTTAAACCTTGACCTAACAGTTTTGCCACCATATTTTCTGGGATTCCGATGCAGAATTAACCAGCTGGCCAACTTACCATGTAGTACCCTGGAAGAAGCTTCTGTAGAAAGTCTGCCTCCTTGTGCTGCACCGTCTTGATGATGAACTCGTCATCATCAGTGAGATAAAACACGCTGCCACTGGCCCCTGGGTTGGACAGCTCCCGCAACGGCTGGTCTACTAGGGATATCTAAAAAGAAAATTGATTTAGAAAGATTGAACAATAGTGCGAACAATAAGGGTCAGAAAATAAACTCATCTGAACAACTTCTTAATAGATTTTGTGAAGGGATTTTCCAGTCCAAGTCATAGGTGTATACAGTAAGAAGGAAAAACCATAGCAAGATCTCACTGAGGTCTAGCCCTTGAAGTCAAGTGTTCAGCCTCACTGAAGTTGAATGGTACCGGTTGCTAAACTTTGCACCTTTCTGGAAAAGGGAAGGTACACGTAAGGTCCACAGCAAACTTTTTCTTCTTGCCAAATGTACAGGGATTTCAGAATCTTTAGGTCATTCAGCGAAGGTAATAGCTACACCTGACTACATGTAATGCACGCCTTAGAATTTTATGTATACATTTACATGCACCTGCAGTTTCCTCTTTTCTCATTTCTCCCTTAGTAACCACGCAACTAACATAGCATGCACTCATTTGTTCACAAATGTATGCAGATTGGCAGATAGTGTACAATATTCATCTTTGGATATCACACCAATTCTTCAAGCGGGCAAAGAGCAACAATGCCTTTAACTGTTGACCTGCCTTTCTTGCTCTCACCAACGAGGGCGTACTTGTGCACAAAAAGTCCACAGTTTTGGGACCAGTTCATATGTACATGTAAAAGCTAAGATACCATGCAGGACACGGTGCCGATAAGTATCCCCCCCATGTCCAATCCCTATACACACTCTAGACTATTGTTACCTAACACATCCCCCTTGAAGTCTGTAAAGAATTCCTGAGATTCCCATCAAACAATGACCAACACAAAGGTGGGGGGAGGTTCTCTCTGTCCCATATCTTGCATCATATGGAAGCTAATGCCTGTCCTCTCAAACTAGGTCATGTAGGTACATGTACACAGTATGTACAAGTACATGTACATGTAAGTCTCTACATGTATATGAGCCTTTATCTGCCTGGCGCAGAAGCACCCCCTAATTGGTTGAATAGAGCCATGTTGGTGGGGTGTCTCATTTTGTTGGTAGAGACGTGACTGTAATGCATGCAGTTTATAGTTGTTAGAGAACCAGCAGACTCTCAGATTCCTCAACAAGAGCTACACGTTCATGTATTCACCGACCCAAAATAATGAATAAATCTACACCTCAAGTCAGTAATGTACATGTACTGGCTATGTGTCACCCAATCCCTTTTCCAAAGCTAACACTAATGTGAAGTTATAAAAGTAATGTGCCATCAAATATTCCCGCTAGTGAAAAAGTCAAACACATTCCAACTGAAGCGAATTTCACTGCAAATGTTTGGTACTGTAGGCAAATTTGCTTTGCCCACAGTATATGCATTTGCCCCGAGGTACATGTACATGTACCGGTACAGGTGTATGAGCAAACCTTTACTTTTAACCCTGTCAATTCATTCAAGTGGCCACGTACTGTACATGTACATGTATAACAATAACATGAAGACCATAATGCTACCAGTGCCATGTACATACATGTACATGTACCTACATGTAAGTGTACAGGCATGGTGCATGTACATGTACTTTGTATGCAATGATGTGCAGGATATTTACGGTAAATTGAAAGAAAAATAAAAAAACAATGTGCAAAATGGCTCTCAGACAATGCCACTGTTCCTGATAAAGACCCATGAACCTGATAAATACAAAGTAACAACTGTGCGTTATGTTCCAACCTGCAAGAAAGTGCATACTGTACATGTACAAACTAGTATTGATCATGTAAGAAACATGGCCAAAAAAGTAAACATGCATATAATTTTTTTTTAAAGTTCAATAACAGAGATGGAAAAAAGGCACAAAGTGGGAGTGGGTGCACTGTGGTTTTATTACATTGTACAATTATTTCAAGGAGATGTAAATTAATTTTTGATTTTTTTTTTTTTTTTGCCCTGCCCAACATATATTTTAACACTGTATGCTCAGTGTATGCTCCTGAAGTCTTGTAAAAAACCACAAGCATACTCGGGTGGGACTTGAACCCACGCCTGCACTAGTAAGCAAGAGGTTGTGGGTTCGAGTCCAACTCGAGTACACTTGCGGTTTTTTTCACAAGCCTTCGGGGGCATACACTGAGCATACGGTGTTAAAATATATGTCAGACAGGGCAAAAAAAAATCCAAAATTAATTTACATTGTGCAATGTAAGTTTTGGTTTTGATGCTGATATGCATGTATACAAGAATCATGCACACACAAACAAGTACCACACACATGTACACTGTATATACATGTAGCATCCATGCAGGTGTATTCCGTTGTACGTGTGCATGATGCTAATGAGCCTACATGGTCTACGCAGAATTGTTGCATGATAGGGATGTCCATCACATTATTCTGTCACCAAGTCCCTTCACAATTCCAGTCTCAATCATACATGTACAGTGTAAGTGGCAATGATAAACGAACGCTAACTGCTCTGATTAGCTAGTGACTTTAACATTAAAAAATGTAAGTGGGTCACAATCGTGTTGACTACACAAAGATACATACGCATGTGACCTTTACTATGTGCAGATTAACACACAAAGAGATTACTCCCGCCGTTCAGAGACATCATAACCAATGAACATGTTCTTTATACATGTACATGTAGTCCATGGTCAGATAAGCTGTAAAAAAAACAGGGTGTGGCCCCACCCCATTTCAATTCACACTCTTTGACTGCAGAGGAAGACATATCCTTGTTACCTGTAGGCCTACACACCATGTAAACATGTAATTCGTACATGTACCATGTGCATTGTACTCAGTGCATCATGAGTGGACAGAAATTCCCAACTGCCATCTGGACGTACTACCGTACATGTACCGTACATGTACAGTAGTACCAACTGCCATAAGGGCAACCTTAACAAGGATGGCAGGAGGAGTTTAGTTCAATGTTTAATTGGAGTGGACTCCCCAGAAGGCTGCAAAATTCCTCAGTGCACACATGCATGCACACATACATGTACATGAATGCTAAGTGATCACGACTCGAAGACACTCTTATCACAGTGCTGCATCTGAAACATGTAAAGACCGCACGCCAAAGGCATTTAAAACCGGCATCCACTTTGCCATTGCCCGTGTAGTTCACCGCACCTCTCGTGGCAGACGCATGTCCAACCGGCTGATTAATTTACTGTAATTGGTGAGCCCCTCTTTGCCAGACACAAAATAAATGGCCGGACGTGCAAAGGGTGCACGCCGCCTGTTTGCACAGAGCAGTGACCTCCAGTCCATAAACGCGCACAGACACATAAAATGTACTTGTACATGTAGGGGAACACACTATGCACCTGTGTGCACATAATGCACGTCTGAAAGACACAATTATGGATGACAAATGGATGTCTCAGAAGATGTTGGTTGTTTCCTGTTTTGGAGCAGCTGTTTTCTGTCTGCTCATACACGAACATGTACATCTGCATGTACATGCTCGGTGGATTTTCCTTCAACCATGGTACCGTAGGTCCCGCTTTGGAAATTTGGTACAGTGGTGAAGATGTAAAGTTTATCCCTATGATAAATTTGTCCCAACAATAACTAATGTTCAACATGTGTAGTCCCCTCGACTACGGTACCAGTAGGCATCATGTGGTACAATACCATGCGGCCAGATTATCCATGTGAGTTATACAGTGTTGCAAACCTATAAATGTACAATGTACATGTAATATATTGTAATGTCTCATACATGTGCAGTACCTGAAGTGTACAAAATACTTTAATTGTACATTTTCTGATGACTTTCACCCAGTATTCCTTAATCCTCGAATTTAAAAATGGAGTTTTGCACACCCTTGCAGGTTAGGGCCTATGCATACATGTACCTTTGAAAAATACTTTTTTTGTACAGGCTACTGTAGCACCCCCCCAAAAAAAATCAAACTCGTCTTCTGCATAAAAGTGTTATAAATGAAGAACCAAATGTAAAATTGAATAAACCAAACCTGGCTGAGAGTACAGTACATACATGTACGTACATTATGTACATTTGTTCACAGGAAAGCTACACATACATGTGTACATGTACCTGTAATCGAAACATCATCTGTGGGATGATCTTGTCCCATGGTGACAATTGTGGAAGCTGAAATGAAGCTCATTTGAATATTTTATAAAATCTTGAGCTTTCTCCTAAAGTCACAGGTACATGTACATGCATAATTATGAAAGCTCATTTTCAGCACATGTGATATTCTATTTCATTTATTTAGTTTCTTTTTTTTTTCAAATCCACATGTATGTGACCCATTTCATGTAATGTACACTATACCGGGTACATCATTGGTACAAAAACCTTAGAACCAGCTTTTATTTGAAAAAATAAATAGATAAAATTTGCTTTGTATCTTGGTATGTATTTCAATAAGCCTTGCCTTTCAGGCCTGAGAATTAAAATAGAAGTTCTCTCAAACTGATTTTGCTTTCTTCTGACCTTTAAATTCACTTGTTTACCGTTGATACGAGTACACATGCACCTGTAAATCTGCCATCTAGCATACATTTACAAAACATATTTGACAATACATGTATGTAACATATATGAGCAGATAACCTGTAAATGATCTTAGTGACAGTATCATCCATGTACATTTATGTACCGGTACACGTAAAGGAAATTTCAAGACCACACACAATACAAGTACATGTGTACCGGCAGAATATGTCAGGATATCACTGCACAGTAAATGGCCTTAATTGTTTGAGAGTCTGTCTCCAACCACAAGCCACAGTCGTATTGGGAATATTTTCATTCCAATTCTTTTGACATACCGGTACATGTAGAATATTTTCAACACACCCACAAACGGCACAATATGACCAGACTGACAGCCTGAAATTTGTGCACGTCACTGCTGCTTTTTGATTACGTACATGTACCAGTATACACTATGAACATGTACAACGTACAATTGTACGATTTCAATCGTTAGTTACGGGTTTCTGGCAGTAAGCATGAAATGAAATATTGGTCATGATACTGAAGACGAACATGGAAGGTTTATTTTTTCAAAGAAACAGTAACCACTGAAAAAGGGTTGCATTACTGCATAATTGTTAAATTTGAGAGAAACACCAGCAACCATATATGTTCATAAACTGACAAACGCACAAATCATTAGCAAAATAAATTTACAAGACTACATTCCTATGAATATGAAATATTAACAAGAGACAAAATATTTCAGTCGAATTCACGGAATAGTATTACTTTGTAATTAATAATTGCACACTCTGTGTGAAGTCAGGCATGACAGATTAGATCTGTCTGAAGCAGTGAAGCATATAATGCAGTACATCTGTAGAGACCTGTACCTGTACATGTAGGGAAATACAAACGTGTACATGTACCGACGACGTATACTGACCAGTATACATGTGCATGTATAATGTAAAGTAAACCGTGTGACTCTGTTCCTTGCATTATTAATTTTAATGGAGGTAAAGAGGGCCAAGTGCTTTTCATGGAATGTGGTACAGCGTACAAGCACACAATGGTTACGTTGGATAGTGGTAACACATTCCATGTATTATACGAAAGTACACACATGTGTACATGTACATGTAGTAACTACTACCGGTACATACATGTACACGTACGCACCTGTACCGGTACATTGTACATGTGAAGTCGTCACTGTACATCTCAGCCATTGTTTTTCTGATTGCGCCCAGATAGCGTAGGTAAAATGGATCATGTCACGTCAAACCACCAGGAGGATTCATTCCAGACGGCAGTTTTACAATTCTCTTTGTACATGTTGTAAAAGGGGAGGGAATCTTTTAGAACGTCATTTCAGGCTATTAAGGCCTTTCTGCACACTGGTCTTTTCTCTGTGCAATGCTGGGATGAATACTACAGCAGGTTGCCAAGCTTTTCCATGCGTGTACAATGTACATGTATTCCATTCACGCTAGTTTCAGCTTGTACCAAGGGATGGCTGTGAGTTGTCATTTTCTACATTAGATAGAGCCCCCAGCATCAACCCTGGTTTCCACACTACATGTATTGGACTACTGCCAACATGGTGTGGGGCTGCCAAAACCACAGAAATCCCAAATGGAGAATTTGGATAGCGTAAAAGAGCCTCAGCAATTGTGAGGACGAAACTGACCGCCAAGGTGGCAGCAACGGGCACATCAAGAAAACGAACTCAGGGTGTCAGTTTCCATGTACTGTGCAGATATGCCACTTCCATTTGAGTACTTACCGGAGTATCTTGACCTTCAATTTAGGTTTAAGAACACCGCATATACGTGTACTTTTAGCAGGGATGCCCCAATTTTGCCAAACAACCAAACAGGCCATCCATTTGTATTGTTTTGCAGTTACACAGTACTGCTCAAACAGTTCTACTCTTCTCACCACTGCTCCATCAGTTTTTAAAGTTTCAATGCAATGCAACTTTTAAATACCTCCTTTGTGTCCTGTTTGACCCAGTTTTCAATATTTGCAATGACATTTTCAGGTCATTTTCTTTTCACATATTGTACACGTACCTCTCTGATTTTCATTGACAAGAAAATGCAAATTTGCATGTTCATTAACGAAAGTGTCACGCCATCTGAGGCAGAAAGCTCAGTCTTACAGCTAAATCTCCCCCAATTTTGGATATTTTACTTTAATGACCTGTAAACAGTGGTAATTCATTCTTGTTTCCATTCATAAGAGTGGGCCAATGAGCAGTTTTCCCAGAAACATTTTCAAGGAGCAAACTTTGTGTTAATAATTTTAACAGAATAGCTCTCAAAATAGACTTTTTCGCTAATATATTCATAATTATGCACACATGCACACAAATGGCCTTGGTGGCAAGAAGTGTGAGCTGGCCATTGAAACGATACAGGGGTGCGACTTCGATGATTGTTTCTCTCAGGTTTTCTGGGCTTTGTTCGTTTCTTTTCTACAGAAAATCCCATTCAATTGTTCTGCTATTAGTTCCTTATCTAAGCCGGGTTTTTAGTGCTCTGCAAAGAGACTTTATATTTCCTGATTTTTTCCTGTGCGCACGAGATCGCCGTTTCTTAGTATTGCCCCCTTCAATTATAAACTTACATGAAAAATAAATTACATCGTTCGTGTTCTTGGAGCCAAACTGTGCATTTGTAAACACGTACTGATGGTCAATGTACATGTACATACTGCAGGTACATACAGTAGCTTACCACTGAACCTGGTAATACATGTAGCTTGGAGTAATACCGAAAGAAATGGTATCCAGTTGTTGTGTTTGGGGTTGTGCGACAAGCACGAAAGGACAAAGTGCAGATCCCAAAGAGGAAGTGATCTGGTCCTTAAGATTTCCCAAGTTCAGAAAGCAGAGAATCAAATGGGTACAATAAGTAAAATGCACATCATGGACACTTTAATTGCTTTTTTCTTCTTGTGTGTGACACCATCGCATACATCAGGTTGCAACAATGTAAGTCCTCGACTTCGGTGTTAGAGCTTTTCCATTCCATCGGTTCGGCGACACTCTAGAAGCTACATCAAATTGAAAAACCAACCCACGGTAGACTCCAGCAGCGTATTTGCCTTGTAAGACTACACCTAAGTGAGCCATCTCCTCCAGAGAGAGATGAAGCCCAGGTCTGGACAACAATCCTGAAGGTATTCACTTGACTACCTACTCAGTTTGTTTCTCTGTACTCAGAAGGGATTGCCGGGGCAAGCGACTCAACATATTTAATCTGACAGGTTGGTGCATGGGGTTTTCCGTCAAAGAAAAACATGAATCATCACGCACTGCAACAAGTCCCAGTCTGTTCTCCTGCATCAAACGATACCGGAACCTCTCAACATACTGAGTGACTAGATAGGGATGACATTCAAGTTTAACGAGTGTCTCTTCCTCAGCTAGGAAAACCTTTTTTCCTGAACTACCGGTACAACACAAAATGTTAAAAGTCAACAGAATGGCTTCTGTTCTATGAAGTTTAATTTTCCGCAGAACTTTAGCAAACACCATCATTAATTTCTTCAAAAAATGTGTTGCAAAGGGGTACGCATGCAGGCATCTCTTCATGTATACTCTGAATGGGAAACCAAAAAACTCCACTGGATAAAAATATTCTGCCTTTTTCAAAAAAGAAACATGGAAGAAAGAAAGAGACAGAGGCAATTCGCTCTGTGTGTAAATAATCTCATAACGTTAACTTTATGACACATGAACTGGTCCACACATGCTTCACAGGACAAGGCCAAGCAAACGATATATTACTCTATTTATTTCAAAGTGAACAACCACAAAACTTGTTTTTAAGTGTAAAAAAAAAGTCCTCGTTCATCATTCACAAATCATCATGAAGAGCAGAGGTGGGCAAAAAGCCAACATCAGTTGGGTATGACACATCACTGTCGCAGGAGCTTCTGAACTAAAGCAAGAGCAATTTCAATGGCTAGGGCATTCAACGCACCCTCTTGTTAGCAGCTTTCTTGAATCATCCCAAATCCATTACTACACAGGAATCCAATGCTCCTATCTTTCAGAGGACACACTGTGCCGTGTACAGTGACAGAGGCGGAACTCTTCATGCACATGTGTACCTTCAACAATCCAGCCAAACCCTCCTAAACCTCCAGATGGAGAGGCGAGAATTTTTGAAAAAAAGTAGGGCTCTTTGTTAATTAATAAAGATTTCATCTGCATCTTGAAGGAATACAAAACGCATGACCACAAGTCTCATGCTATCCGATTACAGCAAAATATTACCCATACTGCTTTATAATATTTTACCGATGTATTTCATTATCCCTAACACAAATCATCAAGTCCTGTACCAGTTACGAAAGGCACAAATTCACTATTCCATAGCCCACATGTTCAATGTCTGTTGCACTAATACAGAAAAGTAGTTCTGCTTGATTTAATGGGTACATATTTTGGATCAGTTTCCACAACATCTGTGCACTAACTTTTTTAGGGAATTCTTTCTCCGTTCAAAATGCAGATGGAAATCAAACAAATTACACCAACATCTCAAAATACACACTCCGTCTGTAGTCTGCCCCCTTCCCCCAAATCTAGGGGTGACAAAATGGGGGCCAAACGACGGCTGACTCACCAGGAAATCGTCCGGCTGGATCCCAAACAATTCTCGGAAGTAACGGAAGGCGATTGGCGCGTAGGTCTTGAACCTGAAATCAGGGTAGGAGTGAGCAGGTGTGATGTTGCTGCCTTCGCTGTGAAAAAAAGCAGACACCGAAGGGAAACAAACTTAAGTTTTTACACGTGATGAATTCCACAGAAATTATTTTATTCTTCCTTAAAATACGGGTCATGCTCATTCAAATTCCAAAAGTAAAAATAACATGTAAGTAAATGTATGCAGTATGCACGTGAACAAAATGACAATCGTCTTTTTACAATTTAAAAGAGATACATGTATGGCACAATATTTGGAAATATAACAGTAGTTTTACCAATTCTGACATGCACAAGACATGCACACATCAGGATTCGGCAATTTTTTGTTCGAGAGTTGATTTCTGTTAAATGCCGAAGTTCTTTCTGAAGGAATAAGTGACAACAAGTCCTAGTAAGTGAGACTCAAAATTGAATGACCCCTATAATGCAAGGGCAGTCTTTTTTTTTTTGGGTGCAACTAAAGCTGCCCTTGAACAGTCTGACAACCCCAAAGGTTCATTACGAACATTTTTTTCCATCAGTCTTGCTGACTCCTTAGTAAAAAGTAGCCCCAACACACAGAGAATGGACCATATATTTGTGTGTGGGCAATAAGCCTTTTGCTAGTTACATCTGAATAAAATCTCATACACTGAGTTCTTCACATTCAAATAACAATTTGAAACCTCCACACCAAAGACATATTTGTATAGCAAATATACATTGCTATACCTCGTGATTTGGGGCAACTTTTACTTGGTTAAATAAGAGTCACCTTGGTTGGATAAGAAGGGCACTAAGGGCACTAAGGAGGGCACTAAGGAACCAGTCCATTCCAGAGATGCTGGTCGCTATGCACGAGTTACCGGTAGAGCAACAGTGTATTTAGTTTGGGGAATTCAACCTGTTATGTTTATGTGCAATCAAATAACTCAGTGTACCAGATTTTATTCAAATTTAACTCGCAAAAGGCTAAATAACAGGTAGCATGGTGGTGAATATCCCCTTGAAGTAAAAATAGCATACATGTACGGTATATGTATAACAGAGTACCAAATTCAAAATTCAAAGAAAAACAAAAAAAATATGTGAAAGCGCATTCTACATGTACTGCCAACAGAGCCCGAAAGCAAAAGGTCATTCAGCGAGATTCCAGAACAATCGCAAGACTTAACTATGAGGATTTTACGTGAGATTGTCCTGTCACTTTCTATAATTTTTGGAAGAGTGATTTCTGATACCACCCCAAGGAACACTCACGTTGGAATTTCATCTGCGTGCTTTTCATGAAATATTATTGAAAAAGTCACCTGGAGATGGGTAAAAAAACAAATCTCAATAATGACCTTTCTTTTCTGGAATTACCATTCCCAGGTCTCCTTGTTCATGCACATTTATTTTCCCTTTATGACCTCACAGATATATATGAGAACAAGCATGTGTAGCATTGGGAAGAATAACCTGCCGAGGGTTGATAATTTCTGTTTCAGGTCAGGCAATTTTTCAGTTTCTATAAATTAAAACGCTAATAAATATTTTGCAAAGGCATTTTTTCAGAGTTTTTTTAAGAAGTGAATGAACAAAAATAATCACAAATTTTAAATCTTAGCACATTATTTTTCCTATCCAAATGACCCAGAAGCACGTGATCGGGGGTCAACTTTGAGGCTCTATTGTATGTTATCTTAACGAAAAGATCAATCTACAACCTTCAGTTATTAACTTGGAAACGGTTTCAGCCTCCCTTGCAGCCTGGTTTCAATTTTGAAATTTCCCCATAAAAACATTCCAACACATTCATTTCTTGGTTATGGGTGTCCAGTCCCACAATTTGGCACCGGCTCTTGACATCATTCGGGTATCAGTTTACAGGTAATAACTGGAAGAGGTTTTTTTTCACCTGGGGAAAAATACGCTCTCTACCACGGCAAAGTCTTGCAGCAGAACATCTCTCTCAGGCTTGGCCGATAGACTACCCACGGAATGCCCAATGCCAAGCTGAATTGCTGCCATCAACGCAGAGGAGCTTGTCTGCAAGAAACAAAGGTGTATGAAACGAAGATAAACACACGTGTGGTGTTCCAAACGCCATTACTGAGGTGACATTCCACTTGTACAAATATTGGGTGGGTTTTTAAAAAGTCTGTGTGTCGTGAATTATATATGTGTAATTTTCTATATTGAATGGAAAAAAATCACGTGACTCCCCCTTTTGGCTACTCTCTATAAAAAGTGTATTTTTAAGATTTCAAAGTTTGTATGTATTCCCTGACACAGGGGGGTGCATCGCAGTGCTGTCAACAGGTCAACACTGTTACTTTGGAGGATTTCTGTTTGAATTGTGGGCCCGAAATCTCCTCGCCGAAAATGTTTATGAGAAAAATTTAACTCACAGGCCTACTACTGTCAGAAACTGAAACTGCCACAAATTAACACAGGACAAATTCTACAGTGGGAAAATATCCCAAATTCAGACCAATTTTAGTGCAGAAACAATTGTACATGAAGGTAGCAGCCTTGGATGGCATTATACGTACTGTACATAAACATGATGTTCAAGTACATTTACTCATAAACACATTACATGCAAGATCAAAAAGTGACAAAAGGCCCTTGAAATGGCACAGTAACAACTGAAAGTGGGTTACATGGGAATTCAAAAACTCTGTAGGACCCTTTAAACTTGAGGCATGAGTACATTAGAGAAGTCACAATATCCTACATGTATTGGCCAAGAAGGTATTCAAGGATTACCGAAATACAACCTGCAAGCAAGCATGTTACCACTGCAGCGATGTCTTCCAATTCTGATCAATTTACACGACTCCACAAAGGAACGTACATGTACATGCATAAATACTTTATATGTACTAGAGTCCAATCATTCCATTTGTCATACACAAATCGACGATACTTTGATTTCCTCAGGCATGTCAACATATTTTGTTTTGACACCAACCATTCAGTCAACAGAGCAGACATTTTGTTAATGAATAACCGTCGAGACCACAGCTTTAATTTAACGGTAAAATACTGCCCAGTTCCAACAGCCCTGGACGCCAAGTCTAATTAAACCAGAATTATCCTTGATCCAAGATTCCTCAAAAAAACAAAAAAACAAAACCATGAAGCAACCTAGAGTACGGAAATGTTCTGTTCTTGGACGAGACTTGGCTAAAAGGATTCAGAAAAAAAAGCAGCCAGAATTAGAAACCACACAAACTACAAATGACCATGTAATCTTCATATCAGTGCAAACGTGTATATGGACAGTACATGTACCGGTGCATTCCTCATGTGCACATGTACAGTACATGTACCGGTGCATTCCTCATGTGCACATGTACAGTAGATGTACATGTAATTGTGCATTTACCATGTCTATATGTACAGGATATTTAAGAACGACGTAGGATGTTTATAAGTCAGCCAAAGCTCTCACAAAAAGCACACTTTTGAGCAGTTTTGTACTTCTTTGCAATATGGCCAACACTGTCAGTGTTCTGGAAAAATGCAATATTATTTTGAGAAAATTATAATTAATGATTTCTAAATGCCCGAACTGTACATCTGTTTTCCCAAATTTTTGTTAGCCAACTTAGCACATACATGTATGGCTTCATTGTCATGGGATTGCTGACAAATTGCCTACTTTTCCGTAATTATTGCATACTAATTACTGTTAAATATTGCATACTAATTACTGGTACACCATGCACCTTCTGTGAAATTTTGTGTGCATGCTTGACCCTGGACAAACTAACCAGCTGCTGGTACATGTATAGTGTACAGTGCATGCTTCGTGTAGTTCATTAAAAGCACCCACAGGCCATACAAACCTCCCTCTGTGTACATGTACAGCTCAGATGGTACAATGTACCACATAATGCATCCAAAAATGCAAGTAATGGTATATACTATATGTCAGTTGTTTTTCACAAATTTCAAAGCTGCCATAACATACAACATACATGTACCAGGTCCGAAAGCAGGTAATACGCATGTGTAGTACAAAATCCAACATGCTGCTATCTGGTAATTCCCCTATCACTGATTTCTGGGAAATATTTTTGGTTTCCGAGACAATTTCAGGAGTAAATAATACCAGAATACTAGTACATGTATCTTATTCCCCTCAGAGGGGAGGGGTCTGAGGTGGTAAGGGAGGGATACATGTACCTGTCTCATTACCTAACCCTTCCTTGCAAGCAAAAGTAATATCAATCAATACAAGGTGGAAAACGCCATCATCCACAAGACCAGCTTGATTCAGGTTTCCTGGTCACCTTTGGACATTTTTGACGGGCCGAGTTTGGAGCAGGGGACAGATCAATAACCTGCCAACAGAAGCGCAATGATTCGACAAACATTTCAAGCATTAAAGATTGTCGGTTCGCGGTGGGCCGGGATCATTTTCTCTGGATGCGGACTGGGATGAGGTCAGTCTCAGCTTCACTGAGCTGCCCAATGTGGCATGCAGGTATGCTACGGCAAAGGGTGCAGCTTGGCATGGGCAACAACCCTGGACCAATTCAGCCCATACTCTTTAACCCCAAAAATGTTAAACTCCAGGAAAACCAAAATCCCCCTCCCAGACACTCCAAGTCTTCTTGCAAAAACTGGCACGATTGCAAGCGTCTGTTTACAATGTCAAATGCACAAACACGTGTACACGGTACATTCTCCATCTTCAAGTTGACTGAATGAGCCGCAAAAGACAAAGACAATGCCCCTACGAGTACAGACAGTCTTTGCTGTGTCCCACCTCCATGATTAATGCTACGGCACTCGCCTGCACCTGCACTCTACCGCACATTCGATTGAGTCGGCGATGCGTGTTACAGAACCTGCACAAACATGTTGATGCACAACCCTAGCCAAGACAGTCGACAACAAATACTTCTAACTGGGGAAGAGGGGTAGGGAGAGGATTAAATGCCTGTGTGGGGTACATCGCCACGTAATTTCCTAAGTGTGCACGCAGCTCTTGATTCACATTTCTAGGTGTTCTGGTTCATTTTTCATGACAGATGGATTGCCTGCAGTGGCTCTCTGCTCTGACAGGATCACACTATTTACAGCATGGGAGAAATTGTAAATTCACACAGAAAAAGTACAGTACAAGACCATGGCATGCATACATACATATACTGAAACATGTTTGGGTATACATTGTACCCATACATGAGTAATTCCAGAAATTAGGCGTCCATTTTTTTTCGTGTCCCTGTTACATCTAACATATGATTTTGTAAATTCAGAACACATTTTCTAATTTCCATGAGTGGTGAATTAATGCAAATTACCTGCCAAACAAACAGCAATAGTTTGAAATCAATTCCAGTGATATTTCCATGTCAAATAACAAAGGTCAGATGTAACAGGGACACAAAAATGTAACACTTTAGGAGCCCTAATTTCAGGAATTACCCACATGCACCTGTCACTGTTTATACATGTACATACACGTACATGTGTATGTACACAGCCCCTCTACCGTGTGTTGCTGATGTGTATTGGGATTCATAAAGCACTTCTTGTACCGGTAATGGCAGACAATCAGACAGATAACCAAAAAAAAGAATGCACACATACATGTATGTACGTTTAAGTGTTCCTGGACATTTAATTAAATTTGGGCTGTGCTTAACAATTGATTTTTTGCGTAATCTTGGCCAATTCCACTGATGGCACCATGGGAATGGACAGCGAGTAAATGGGAGTTCCGTCAGCTGTGGCATGGTACATATACATGTACATTACATGTGTGTAAACTGTATAGGTCCACTCCTCTTTCTATCAACTTCTTGCTAGTTTTGCATAGTAAAATGGACCAGTCGTTTTGTTTGCAATGTTTCCCCTATTACAAATTTCTGCAGGGGTTTTACCAACCAAAAACATTTCTGTGAGCATTTTTTCAAGCACTCTGTAATCTGAATGAAATGTCCACACAGAGCACTTTACCTTCTTAGAAAGTTGTTCTTTTCTTTCGCAGTCAAAATAGCCACAACAAAATCTGCAGATACATGTTAATGCACCTGTCAGTTTTGACAATGCAGTGTACATGTAAATTTGCAATATTTTATTGACTTCTTTCAAAACAGAAATCGCTCTCCGGTCTCAATCCAGTTATAAGCTCCATACTGATACTCGAGGAACAGGCTGTGGAAGGCTGAAAAATGCTAAACCATTAGTGAAACACTGCTGACACGATGGTAACATACAACTACATGCTTTGTTTTGTGCCATTAAGTATAAACCAGTACCTGGACCTCCGAAGTAGACATGTATCAAATATTTCCCTCATTTTCACGAACACGTAAGGGTGCATGTACAATAGGGAGTGGTTAACAGTCTGTGGTGAACGCTTTTGATAAACTGTGAAAAACAATGGCTGACCCTCTTCATTTTCTTTCGTGCTCTTTTTTGGGGAGTTGTCAAAGGAAGGGTACACTGTACGTTTGTACACATTTATAAAATAATTTTATTTTAAATGGTAGGCCTGAGATTATAATTTGGAACCGTACTTTACTTTTCAAAACTTGTTTCTTTTGTTACTGACAAGGTAATGACCTGGAAAAGCTTCGAAGTTCACATAAAAATAAACTATCAAGTTGTTTATCTTTGATATGTGTTCGGAGTTCAAGTGGATCCAATCACAAACACTGCACAAAGGAACAGGTAACTCCATAAGTTCCAAAAAATAAAACTGAATACAAATGAGAACGGGGGCTTCCTTGTACGTGCATTCAACATCTGTGATTAAGAAATGAAATGCCAGGGACAGTCTCTTTGATTTTCATGAACTACATGTAAGTCAGCTTGCCTGCTTGTGTATACATGTACATGTACGTGTAACCAGCAGATGGCTTCCAACTTGCCCGCCATTCTGCTTATTTACCATACGTGGTTTACTCACACAGTTGTCTGTTGGACTTCTGGAATGCACACCAATATACTGGTGTACATACACCTTATTTGTCACAGGTGAACAATGTTAAACCTTTCAACTAAGCGCTTGGTTCGGTTACCGGTATGTTCAACGTTTCTGAAGAAAGCGGTGCAGACCCCACAAAAAGCCTGGAGGGTTTCAAGGAACATGTGAGGTCTAGGTGTACCAATATGTGTGGAGATGGCCAATAATGTACATGTTGGCTGCGTGTCTCATTTGTTGGCAATGCCGACATCAACCAAAGTTTAAATGAAATGGGATTGCTACTGTCCGGTCATAACCAAGCAGACAATCACTAAATGTAAAATAAAAAGACCAATCTGGTGTGCCCGTTTGCCTTCACTTCTTTCATCAAGGATTAATGGGCAAAGACATCAGGAGCTCCATAACCGGTATCTTCACAAAATGGTACGGGCAAGACACCTCATCAGAGACATCAATGACGAACGTACCCCCCACAAATATAAATGAGCACTGCACACGTAGAGCATGTCGCCTAGTGACAGCCCTCAAGTCAGACTGGCAACATCACTCCATTCAGCAGGATCAAAATGTTGGCAGAGAAGCACCTCCATGAACATGTACGCACATGTCATCCATGCACGATCGTGCTATGCGGCTGCAGCCAAAGAAAATTACTTTCCTCATAGAGCCTCAGGCTTTTCTGTTTCCATGGTTATGCTGCACTATCATGGCATGTAGATACACACATAATACTCTACCTAATCGCAGAGTACTTAAAGTGATTCTTTCAAAGTACCAGTGCTTTAAAGTCTACAATAACCTGGAACGAGCAATGCATTTTGTACTGAGAACTGCGCACATGTGGATTAGCATCACTTCAACAACTGTGAACCAGAACATGAATACTGAAAAATCTTCTTTTTTTTTCTTTTTGGTTAGGGTTAATGGTGAAAAGTTCCACTTGACATTTTGGTTTAAATTGACTACGTGTAAATGTGCCAGGATCTAACTGTATCCAATTAAATGCTCTTAGTACATGCACCATCAGAAAAGATAGCAGGAATCCAGTGAACATGCTGTCCATACAGGTCGTACAGAATAACGATGAGCAGGTCTTGCCTTACCAAACCCTTCAAAATTCTCAAAAAGCATTAAATCTCCAACCACCCATTTGATCCCCCCCCAAAAAAAATATTCAAGAGAAAAGTGTCTTTTGTTCGTCAGTCAGTCACAAGAAAATTCACCCACAAATTGCTCACAGATGCTCTATGGCTGTCTGCAATCAACCTCAACCTACCTTTTTGTACGTTGTTTCACCAAGGGTGTCCACTCGTCTGTGGCCGATTTTCTTCTGTCTAGGAGTTGTGGGCCCCTCTCCCGGGGGACTCTGTGATCAAGAAAGCAGAAATTGACAAAATCATCAAGGAGTAAATGCTGTCCTTTTTTTCTTCATGATTTGTGATTTCCTTAGTAGGTTGAGAAGTGTTTTTAGGCAACATACTTCAATAAAAAAGACACAAGAAGGTGTTCATAGTGGTTTTTGTTTTGCTGAAAATGTTGCACAAATACACTGTAACTTTCATTCAAATCTTGTTCATCAACACTGCAAAGAGCCTCTATTTTCATGCATGAAGCCAGCAAGAATGCTTCATGCCCAAGGGGGTGATTGCCAACTGCCCCTAAGCACCACAGATTGACAATATTTGTCATCTTTTGGTATTTTAAGGGGAAAAAGTTGACAGAACACAACTGGAAATCTGATACTTACGCTACCATCCATGGTTCCCCCTTTGCTTTTGTATTTCGATGAACCTGTTTTAACTGGAAACCAAAAAAACAACGGATGAAAAGGTTTGAAGGCAAAAGGGCAGAGCATACAGTGACAAGTAACAAGCGCTCAAGAACAAATATACTGCAGGGTACCTGAACATTTTCTTCTTTCCTCGCACTGCCAACGACTGGAATACACAGGGTCATCGATGATGCTGTGTACAGCCCTTTTCTAAACACTTTTATGGTTGCTCATAAACCCAAATCCATCTGCATCTTTTACTTAGGATTTTAGATTGATTTTCTTTTTACATTTCTGTGACTGTTTATTCTACTTTACTTATCAATTTAAATATCAATGATTCCCTTTGTGATGTGTTTGTACCTGTTGTTGGTTTACACGTTCTACTATTTCGTTTTACAAATTAGCATTTTTACCTTTTGTTTTTAAGGTTTTCATGTTTTTTTCATCATTTTCATCATTTGAACCACTTTTGTGTAACTCTTGTTTTCATGATTTCTTGTCTGTACGTGTACATGTAGTTTCATTTTTATTTGGGAGTGAATTTCACATTGAACACGGTTGCCTTTAAACAATTAAATTAATTAAGTAAATAAATGTTAGGGCATAGTGATTATCAGATTATACGGGTGGAGGTTGGGGTATAATGTTTATCAGGTACATGTATGTTAAAGCGTAGCTGTGATCACTTTGTTTTAATATCTACCTTCAAAATGCACCTTTGTGTCTCATGTAACCGTCATGTCCACTCTCTTTTCCCTACAATGTATTTCAAAGGGCACTTTACCTCCTTTTGGTTTTTATGCCAATGAGTATTTCCATATTTATGAGCAAAACTGGGATGTCATCCCAGGAGGAAATTCCTCAGTTACATTGGTTTGTGTATTAAGTCCTGCATTCATGTATTTACAGATTCTGCCAAAGTACTTTCTCTTCTTTGTTGACTCCTTCCTGTTTATGTGCAGAGAAATGAGCAAGAATCAATCCTTTTCTCTGAAATGTTTCCAGTAAGTAAATTTGGGGTTTACAATTTCAACAGAAAAACCTATGCACATACATGTCTTCCCTTGATGACATCGCAGCAACAGTACCTTCAGTTGTCCAGGAAGGCACGGATAATTTTAAGTGGTTCAAAAAATGCATTTTTCAATGCGTTTTACCAAGTAAATGTAGGACTGTCAAAGAGTTTTCATACATTGAAGAGTGCGACATTGCAGAAACATCCCTCCACTATCCTGCATGTCCTATGTCCAGAGTCCAATTTCACGGTTTTACAAACTTTAATCAGTGCAGAATTTTCCACTCTCAGAACTGGCCTAGAAAGAAGTCAGCAGCCCAGCAAAGCGTACAGCACACTCACCAGTAACATTTGCCAGCAGTAAAATAAACAAAAAGGGCAATTATTGAAAGCTCATTAAATGTTTCTCTTCAAGCAGCTTGGGAAATTTGTTGTCAAGGTAAAATGTTTAGCCAACAGTTTTAAGCAATCATTAGAGAAATTCAGTCCTAGCCTCCTAGGTTGATTCTGTAAATGTTATGCAGTGTACAGGTACATGTACATGTATATCTAAATGTACATACATGTACTGTACATGTACATGGACCTACTCTTCAATGCAAAAATTATAAGGCCCCTCCCTTAAAGCTTTATCTCATTTACAGATCCATGTACATGTACACTGTAACCCTGAACATGTACATGTACATGTATGTCTGTAATGCACATTCAGCAAGCACATGTATATCACTGACTGCAATTGTCAAGGTTTGATGTCAGTACAAAGACCCCTGATGTACTGAGCGAGCGTCACACCTACATGTACACCAGAGACATGGACCTGTCTGTAGCATACATGTGTGCAGTACACATGAAGAGGCCTACATATATACAAGCACACAATACATGTACATGTACAGTGTCACGTCATGTGCACAGACAAGATTGTAGGGCACATTTCTGCATAATGTTGCACTTCACATGAATGCATGTATCTATCCATTCATGTACGTGTACATTTAACCTGTAACTGCACCACTGGTGATGGCCTTTTCATGTTTGCAAATGTATATGTACTGCACTTTGAATAATTCCATGTGGTTACAGCATTACCATGTTCTTTTTTTAATTTCTCTTGTATATGTCCGGTATGTATAAGTAGTTATCAATATTCAAATGATTTTACAGTATACAGTACAACATGGCTCACCAACAAATGGATTTAGGCACTGCACATAACATTTCAAGTGATTCAATCTTATCCCATTGGTGTGTAAATCTGTATCAAAATTAAAGGGTTGAGGAATTCAGGTTTAACTTGTTTGTGTGTACATGTACATACATGTGCGCGTACCTGGTACCAGTACGAATACTGAATTGTCTGAGAATATATGACAATTAAAGAATCCTGGGTGAATTTTTTAATGCACTCTTTGTGCAACTTTACATGTACATGTATACTCTTCTTCAATGAATGAAAATTATTAAAAAATTTTCTTGTACACTTATTTAGTTCATAGGGAAGCCAATAACGGTGCTGCTCAGTTTATGCTTTTTTCTATTCAAATTGAGAAATTTCCTCAATTTGCTCATAAAAAGCATTAAGCCTAGTTTCCATGAGGTCATTTGTAACAAAGACAGTCCGCAAGACGTGAAGACGCAGACACGAACAGAAGAGATGGTGCATGACATCATTCCACCCAAAAACTGAAACAAAATGGTGTCCCAAACTCCATGATTTTTTGCAGAAAACACCCTTTAAGATTGACTGCACCACCTCATAACGCCAAACTCCGGTTTTATGCATTTTACTGATGGTCAACTACATGTATTTAGTTCATCATAAGGGTGTAATATCTAAGCATTGAGAAGAAAATGGGCAAAATTCGTGGAACTAAGCGCGAGGGACATTGATGCACGCCAGTCATGCCAGCATGCGTGTTTATATGGGGCTACCATAGCTACTCGACGCAGACCTTCAGCAAAGTTAAACTTGGCTAAACTTTGCTAATCATTCGCGGGCTCATTTGCATTTGTCTGCATTGTCAGCAACACCATTTGGCACGTTTCTGTGCATACATGTATGTACATGTATGTCCATGTTGAAGTGTGCATTGTGATTGCATTGCTCTCTGCGTTTCTTACATGTACGTCGATATGGAAATCAGGCTTTACAAAGAAAGGGTTGCTCATTGGCTTATTGTCATGTACAGTAATCACCAAAGAAAAAGACATTTCTAACAGCAAAATACCACTATATAAATCCTGCAGTTTTTTGGACACAAATAATGCAACATTGAGGATTTCTTTGGATGACATCACAGACTTGATCATGAATATGGATACTCACACTGGCATTTATGCTAAAGAGGCACAGATACTTGTGCCTTTTAAAATAGTGAGACAAAAACATGTACAAGGTTGACTGGAACACAAAAGGTGCATTTTCAAAGGTTGTAGTAAAAAAATGCATTCGCGGACCCTTTAAGAACCTTCATGTGATCTTGGTACATATCTGACTAAAAATGACATTCATCCGGTTTCCATTTTTCTTCTTCACGTTTTATCACACAAAACCTTAAATAAAGTTTCCAAGTAACCTGAACACAGAGAAAACATATCTTACGGTGATGAGCTCAGCTGCTGACAGAAATGAACTAAAAATCCCTTTCCTTAAAATACCCTTACTAATGATACATGTAATTCTGCAAAAACTGGCAATGTACGTGTAATTTGTGTGGTTTGCTGGGTTAGGGTTGGGTCAGACTTACATGTACAACAGGCTAGCCAAATTTGGGTCAACTCTAAACTGTACAAAGGGTCTCAACACAGTGCTCCTTTTAGCCCTGGTCCAAACATGTACATGTATTTCAATGCATGGAGAGAAATGCAACCTGCTTGTAGTAGATCTCATCATAGTATATGTACACGTACATGTACATGATTGTGTACACGTGTACATGAACTCTGCACAATAACAAATGTACAGTACATATACATGCATGTTAGTTGTGTACATGTTCATTGAATATACATGTAAAATCTCACAGCAATGAAGCAATTGTCCAAGATTTGGGGGGGAGATCTAAATAAAAGTGTAAACCGCACTCTTTACCAGATAAACAGAACACACAAATATGATCTCCCTGATCAAGAGACAGAAGTGTTCACGGCACATTTTGCTTTAATATATAATGCTATAATGTACATGTATAAATTTGTACAAGCGCTTACATTTACAATGTGCATGTGCATGTACATGTCCATACAATGTATGCAATGTACATGATACACTATACATGTACATGTTAAGGGCAGAGTTATTCACTTATGAACCCACACACTGTATGTACCCCTTCCTTCCAAACAAGCTATACACTACTATGTCAACAGGATCTCCACATGGTACAAATGCACAATATGCACATGTAACACATGCATGTACATATCTGCAATGCACGCAGGTAACTTGTACATGTATCCGTGTGCATGCACCAGTACCATGTGTACATGTGCACTTAACTCAAAGCAACACACAACAATATGAGGTGGACTTTGATACCACAGAGATTTACGGCAACACTGGTGGTACATGTATTTGTGACACTGGAAATTGTATAGTTAATGATGACGTGACATCCAGTCTGGGCTATTGCTCTGATCAGATCTTCAATGTGAAAAAATCTGACACATACAATTAGCACTGCATTTAAGAGCAACATTTTCTCTTTGAGTATACTGATGAATTATGCAGTGTTTCAATGGACAATCTTGATGGCCCCCATTTATGGTGGAAAGCACTGTGCTGAGTTTGTGAATCATATGCATGTACATCATGTTCGCCCTTCCATTTCTTTGTTCATCTTTATAACTGATTTGTAAGCACCTAGTCAGGTTCCTTACATAGTGTGTTTCATGATTTGTTTTCAAAAACCATACCCTCCAGAGCGATCCCTGTTCGCCACTTCCAAGGTTGTATTGTGTATTTGGGTCATGATCCCTGGCTATTTGGTGTTTCAGGTTTTATGGCTTCCGAGTACCAACCCCCCCCCAAAGATACTGACAAATGAGAAGGACCCTAACATAGAGTGGAGAGCTTAGTTGGTAGAACACCGGTACGGTATTCCAGAGGTCACAGGTTCAACTCCCGTTCGTCAATTCCTTTTTACTTCTTTAATTGACTTGTAAGGGCCTAGTCAGTTTCCTGTACAGTTTGTTTCAAGAAAATAAATTTTACCACGGGCGGTGCCGTTTTGAAAAACGAAGGCGTTTCGTGCATCGTAATTCAAGGCACCTGACAGGTGTTCTGTTTACGTTGTACCATACAAAACTGGTACCCTGTCACATCTTGCGTGACAGACGAATAAGGAACCGGTGAAATTAAATTTGAATAACATTAATATGCATGTTATGTACCATGCTCCACACGCATACTATCAAAGTGCATGTGCAACTTATACTAATCAATACTGTGACAATGTGAATTATGCATCTACGGCACCTGTCGGGTGCCTTGACTTCCGACGCACGAAACGCTGCCTTCGTTTTTCAAAATGGCGCCGCTCGTGGTCGGCATTTAACAGCACAGGAGGGGTTTTTCGAGGCGCCATACATCAGAAAGTTTACAATTTTGAAAAGCTTTAGGGTGCTGGTATGAAAGTCCAAACTCTGAGAAATACGCCGGTGTAAGTAAAATTGTCGAGTCATTCTTATTTCGGAAGATATTAGGATTCAAAGTTTGTGACAATCCTGCAGTTTGGCTTTCAGGCATTTAAGACATGCCTTGAAGTAGGGCTGTGGTGGCGACAGATAAGAGACAGATAGTAAAAGCGAGCCACTACAGCCCTATTTGTGGGGCTAATGCGGTACCATGCAATGAAAGGTTGTGTTCATTTGTGGATAATTTGCAAGTGATGTTTGGAGTTTGATTGTGGCATCTGTACACGTACTGGGTAACAAAAATGACAAAAGTAGCAATGTTACTAACTTAACAATGCAGTGGTTGTGATAAGTAGGCCCTGTCATGCCTGTACCCATCATATCAAAATCTCTGTCACTGAACTTTGGCAGGTGGAGTCTGGGTGCACATCACGTGCTGATCACAAGTTAACATCAGCCATGTTCACTATTTTATTTACACCACGCACACAGCCACAGAAAATTAAAACGAACACTTACGGCTATTCCCTGATATGGTACGTTCTCGATCCCGCTCTAGTGGTAATTTCGGCGGCTTGGTTGCTGCCGGCTGCTCAGCAGCAGCGTCCGCCATTTTTAAACTCGGGCACCTGACTGTTTAGTGGCCGGCAGTGCACGATCGAAGGGTGACTAGGCCTAAATGTAAAATTACAGCATCGGTTACGCGGTTCCACGCAACGTTAATGTAACCGGCAAAATGTAAACGTTTTTAGTTCTCTCCTTTACACGTGTAAAGAAAACTGCTACCTCCTACTTCCCAACTGGTCGTTTCATCGGCATTGTCAAATGTGACTGTTCGGCCGATCCATGATTTTCACATGTTTTCAGGCGGAAAGTACATTTTCAGGCAACTCCCTCATCAGATGCCGACCACAAGTACAAGCTGTCAGTCACTTCGTGATACCGGAAACAAGATTTAGTTGGTACCCTTGTGATACACACGCCCATATTTATACGGGTTCAGAGGACTACCAGTTTTATCGCCCTCCGCGATGTAATGTAACGCCCTCAATGATCTTCTGGAGCCATTGCGAGTGAAACCGATACTTCAAGGTGGGCGGATTTTTCAGCAAGACAATTATCAATGATCGCGACGTACGTCATCCGATCATAGTGAAAGGAAAAACAGAAAGATGTGTGCGTCAATCACTACAGACAAACGCATCCCACAGAAAATGCAAATCCACAGGAAAATCGGGCAATCCGCATGGGCGTAAATCCCGAGGGAGTACATATCCCCCCTACTTTTTGCTTCTGAATCTTCCCCATATTTCGTGCTGATAAAACATTAAACTGCATGGTGAAGAATTTTTCGGACTTTCCAACAACAAAAAATGCATTCAATAATACTAAAACAAGAGATAGGCCTAACACTAAACTTCAAAACAAAACAATCCGTTCTGATGTAAGATTCTATAGTGTAATACGTATTATCTTTATGATGAACATAACCCCCTGCATAATGCTCTCAGCACAACCCCCCCCGACGTAAACAGTATTGCGTCATCAGTATACAGACGTTTATTGAAATCATAAAATTCAATATGTATAGACAAGTGTTGTACTATTCCGGCATATATATATATATATACATATGTAATGAACCCCACTAAGGTTTTAATTTATTTGGAGAAACGTAGGCCTAATAGGCCCATGCTCCTTTCTTGCGTAAACGATTATGGTAATGACGCGAATGAAAGCGTTACATTGCACAAACTCCGGAAACTCATCTACAGACGCAACAGAATCCGGATTGAAACAGCTCCAAAAGTCCCCACTGATTCACAACAGTGGTCCCTGTAATGCGTTGGAAAATATCGGCGAGGAGGGGGAGGCGAGGGTAAATGCGAGTGTTGAATGGACAGCTGGTGTGCGATTATTGGTTGGCTAGGGCAAAATGACTGAAGGTCTACTTAAGTTTCTAAAGAGTGGGCAAGTTGCTAAAGAATGTATTCAGCTCACATGCAGTTGCTATTTTTTCACCATTGTTGGTACATGGTTAAAATGAAAACTTTTTATTACTATTAACTCTTTGGCAATTTAGTGTTAGGCTTAAAATGAAACCCTCGGTGGATCTTTTTGAAATGTTCACCTAATAAAAGCTAACTCATTCAAAAATTAATGTTCACTAGCTGATGGGAACAAACTCAGCTGCATGGGTAGGAGATCGGGATGCAGTGACTGGGTGGGGGTAGGAGACTTTGGTGTATTCTTATCACCGACATCGACAGTAGTAAATGTACCAAAATGTATCAACCCGTGCACGACGCATGCAAGCGAAATCAGGAAAATGTACGTAGTTTTATATAGAGTTCTGTCTTTAAAAAAAATCCGCTGGTAGGCTGGGAGTCAATGGAGACGGAGAGTAGACGGAAGACTTTGGCTTCAGATGATCAGTCAAGAAGCCTTGTTTTTGGACTTGGTAGTTGATATCATTGTCTTGAAACCGTTGAGAAGAAAGTTTCAGCAGCACAGCGGGAGAGTACAAATTCACGACGGACAAATGACAAGTTTCTCAATATCGACGAGAATATAATATTAAATCAGTGCACTGGTTTGATAGTACATCCTCATCGATATTCGGAAGCAACCCTTCCATATTTCTCTGATCTACAACTTTCTCAATGTTCATTTTGGGTTGAAAGGTATTATGTCAAAACGAGTGCTGGTAATTTCCCCCTAAAAATCCTACATGATAGACAGGTGGTACAGATTGAAAAAGGCACCACGATCCTAAAGCGCCCTCCAGCTCCAGCTGCCAACAATGCGCCGAGCTCATCAAGAGCGTCGTTTTATTCCATAATTCTATGAGAGCGCCCGACGCAAGCGCGTAGGGCCTGTTTAACGCATAAAGATGCATAGATATAGAATAAAAAAATCATTTTTTAAATCTGTGTATGGATGTGACTCACACGCCGGGATGAATTTTTGAACTTCAGTGCGCGTAATATAGATCTGTCCTGCATGCATTTGGCCTAAATGTCGCAAATATTGTTCGGCATCTGAAGTGGTTTTTAAAGATTTTTATTATTCCATAGACTTGAGTGTTTTCATAAGAGGAAAATCTTCAGCAATTAAAGATGAGCTGCCTAATTGAATTCTTTGACTACTGTGTGCCAGGTAAGATCATTTGGGCATCTGGTGATGTTTCACCCTGTTATCGTAGACATCTGAGTTCAAGCCATATTGTTACTACTGGTTCTAATTTTTTTTTAAAGTTAACAAATAATTTTAGAATTTAACTTAATGTCCAAGAAATAGGGGTGCATTTAGCTTCCAAGGGCAAAGTCAGAAAAGAATGTTCACGTGGTGGGAGAACAGATTTCTTTTTTGGACTTTTTGGCCCATTGGGCAATCCTTACTTTAAGACACCGCGACATTTTTGTTTCATTCAATTCCAAACTTCTTATACAAGGTGTGTATCAATCCTATAATACATCTTGTTTATGTAGTTTTCAAGTACATTAACATATTCATTCTTGTGCACACACGCACCTATGAAATATGGGGGTGATCAGAATATTGACAAGAATATAATATAAAATCAGTGCTCTGGATTCTGGAATATGTGATTGCCGAGCTTTCGGTAACTGAGTACCTTCTTCAGGGCAAGCAGATTCGGTTCAGTTCACCTATGAATCTGTTCACAATTATAAATTCTAATTAGGCATTCTCAACTGTTCGGGTCATAGCTTTCAATTCACTACCTAAGTATATTTTAAAGTGCAACTATTCAGAAATACATTAAAAATAACGGGTTTGTACACGTAAAAGTAGGTACTGCAGCCCACTGACCCTCTCTTGGCTGGCTTATTAATGTTTTAAGTATTGCTATGATGATTTACTGCTCAACCTAAGTCAGTCCGGATGTTCAGATTTAGGCCAAGTTACTTTAATGAACACATTTAAATGCAATCCGGGTACAAACCTCTGATCTACTTTTAAATTTTCGACGGAAACCCGATTTATACATTTGAGTTAGGACTCCCTATACGTTTTCATTGTTATGGTGGGAACAGAGCAGAACGTCAAACTGACCATAATATAAGTTGGTATAGAGGGATCCCAATACGACGCTTTTAGCGTCGATCTGCACACTTTCGCGTTTGAAAGCGAGGCTGTATGTGTCAGCTTCAATTCTTAATACGATCAGACGATTGAAAGTAAGGAGTCAAGACACAGAATGCATAAAGGTATGTTAAATTCAGTCTTTTCAAGCTGAATTTTTTTTATGGAAGAGTCTTTCAGGATGACTCCACACGTAAATAAAAAGAAAAAATAACGACAATTGACCGCAAACTAACGTACCTGCGATGGTCGTGTATCTTGAGCAGTGGGCGTGGTTTAAACTGAGCTGGCGTCACACTTAAGAGCCGGATACTCCATGTACTGTGTGGACTCCGCGGGCGCGCGCGAAGAACTTCAACACAGACAATTTCGGTTGCGATGCAGATATGCGTAGACGGCGCTAATGTGAAATCCCTCTTTGCATACATTTAAGTCAATAACAAACAACATCGATCATACTCTCAAATGCGAAAGTGATTACTAGACCTTTGAAAACTGTTCGGCCAGTTTGTGTTTGGCATACGGCAGAGACTTACAGATGTCGAAGTTACTATTGTTTCATTTCGAATGTAGAGGCCTAAACCCTCCTCTAGAGGAAATTATGTCATTATTAAAACGTCATCGAAAATAAGCTTGATAGACTGGATCAATTTTTTCTCTGATTGGTAACAGACGTGAAGCGGGCTGTTAAGAAGATCTGCCCATGTTTGTACCGCATCATATGGGGAGAGACATGGGAGTTTGTCATGGTGAAGACAGTACTAGGCTTCGCCTTCGGAGGCCTACTCGGTGCTGGTAAGTTTGGAGGGAAGTGCACAGATCAAGCGAATTTTCTACTCTGAGGTCATCTTAAGTTTGCATGGCAGCTCTAGGAATGACCAGAATTTGCACCACGCTCCATTCCTCATTTTTCTCAAAGTCAGTGTCACTTTTTTTTGTAGGAATGGCAGTAGCAACTGTTTATGAGAAATGCTATAGTTCGCTGGTCGCGACCTTTTCTTATAAGAGGTTGCACTTCGTATAAAGTAGCTTTGTTGTACTATGATGACACGTGAACTTGCGCACTGAGATTCATACAGATCGAAGTTTTTAGGCTAGAGGATTTGTTTCTTTTATTTTTCAGCCCTCTATTTCTTCGTGATAAATCGTATAACCGCCCTTCCACCCGACGGTCGGGAAGCGTTCGGAGCTGTCATCACCCTTGTGCTAGCGGCAGGCTTCGCACTGTCACTTCAGCTGCGATGTATTATGATTCTCGTTCTGCCGAATTTCTTCGGTCGACACGGCAGAAGTCTTCTCGCCTCGTTCGCCTTTGTCCTGTTGCTCAGTGGTAAAGTTTGGGGTTTGTACAACCGGTACAGGGCATCGACGATTTCTTGCCCCAATTTTAAACTAGAAGAGGCATTTCGCTCCACTTCTGTAATACAACGTGCATTACTTATTCCCTTAGGCGCAGGCGTTATAGTATTAAAACTGATTACATGTAACTGACCAATCAGTGGCCTAGTGAAGTGCAAGCAGTCCTATCGATCCGGTTCGTTTCAAGTTTAAACCACGTCCACTGCACATGCACACTGCACACAGAGTTATAAGCATTGATCGTCATTAACGTATGTGGAACCGTGGAAACGGAAGTTAACGCGGAACTTCAGTGTTCTTCCAATGAGAGCCTGCAATCAGTGGCGCGTCCGCGTGTACATGGCAAAGTCACTTACGAACCGGATTGTTGCACCAAGGGAAAGTCGTGCCCAATTGAAAAGCAGTACCAATAAGAATATGGAACATTCGGCCAATCAAAATGAGCGCAGAGTTCTTAAAGGAATAAGAGTGAGCGATTGGATCTCTGCTGGTGACGTAATCAAAATTGACATCTGTCGGTGATGTACGCTGTGTGCATGTGTCAATTCTTTTCAAAAGGTTTTACTTTTATGGTTGAGTTGCATGGGGTCTTTTGTTTATGAACTTGGAAGTGACTCGTGGGTAAATAACACAAATTGGTTGTGAGTGTCAGGGGCGTGGAGGTTGGGAGAGAGCCCCCCCTAATAATTCCAATCGGCAAATATAGCTTCGAAGGTAAATGAATCCAACACTAGTATATAAACGATATACCTTGGCCATCGGCATTCCCCCCTGAAGCACAAACTGTATACCACAGATTTATATTTAATACAACATGAGGTTGCTGAACAAAATACAAGTCGGCAAATTGACTCTGCCACCACCAAAGTTGCCTTTGCTACGCCCCTTTTGAACGTACATGCAACTGCGGTTCTTGGCATTTATGGCAACCGGCAGGTCCTGTCAATAACATCGTGAGAAATTCCAAGGAGTCGGCCCGGGCTATCTCGTGCACTTCCTCGCTGACGTTCAACCACAGCAGAGAACTCTTCTTGCTCCTTCACAAGCCTTTCACTGATGCCTTCCAGAACGTTAGGGTAGGATCGATTATGGTAGATTAAAAGATGCATTTCAAGGGAAGTTTTTTTAATGGACATCATGTGATGGAGTAAGGATTTTTCCAAAACGTTTTGCTGACATGAGAAGTCCAGGAATTTTCAGGGGGGGGGGAGCTGATATGTTGCAGACGAACCATAGAGAGAGACCCTGAACACCAAATTGTGATTTGGGACAGGAAATTTGGGAGAATTTGTGGTATCTTGTAAGTAGTTAATATAATTTAGAGATCAGTAAGCCACTCAATAGTCGTCTTTCGTAGACCCTCAAATTCTCATCCTCTGAAAAAATATATGTAGTTCAGAGAACAGACGAAAGGTAAATACATTTTTAGAGTATGGCATAATTTTTGTCGAATTGAAGGCACTTTGAAAAACAAAATTAAAAAATAGCTGGTTTAGGCTGGACAGATTTAGTAGAGACAAGACTAAAAGGCACCCCTCTACACATTTGGAATACTGAACAAACTTCTAGCAGAGCCATGCACTCGTGGAATGGCAAATAACATCATTATGTCGTGCTACCCACTGCCTTCAAAACAGCACCATCAAATGAAGGCACGCCACAAAATACATGCATGTCCTATGACTCGTAATCCATTCCCACCCGGATGCCGCGAAAAACTGCAGGGACGGAGCGAAGAGATCGAACGCGAGGCCAAAAATGTCCAACAGGAATTTCTAGACTTTGAGGACGAGGTGGAAGGAAACGATGTCGGTGGTGGAAAGAAGAGGAAGTACTCCGGCACACAATCACCAGAAACACTGGAGAAGGCTTACAACTTCAGGAATGCCGAGAGATGCGAATGTAAGGCAATCAATAAAGACACTACATGGAAGTTTTATCCTTGTGAACAAATTGTATAACAAATAATTGAAAAACCAAAGTACAAAATATGTAACCTGAATGCGATTTGTGAGTAATACAGCATTTGTATATAAAATGTTAGACTGTTTGTCATACACATTAATCTACATATCTTGTGGTCTTGTCCCTTCATCAAAGCAATGTTAGAAGGTAGGACTTGACCAAGTGTTATGTACTATTTGATTGACTTCAGATATATGTATTTATAAGTGTCCTGAGATTTGAGTAGTGCCTTCATAAAAAGTGGAGGGTGACCATGCAGAGACTTAACTTTATACATGAGCAGAGCATCTTAAAACAGAACTGTAGTGTCTCAAAACAACAGCAGAGTGACTTGACATGGAAAAATTCTACATGAAAATACAAACACTAACTTGTGGCAGATATCTTTTCCTTTTCCAGATTTGTTTGACAAAGGAATGCAGACGTGCAAGAGGGAATTAAAGAAAATGGAAGACGAATGCTTCAACCAGAAAAAGGGGCTTTTTCAAAAGCTCTTTTGTCTCCCACTGAAATTTGAAAGAATGTGCAATCTGGTTAATTGTAAGTAGGCATTCTCAGATGCTTATACACACATCCATTTCAGGCTGACAAGCATCTGTCAAGCTAGAATCTGTATGTGAACATGACAGGGATATTTACTCTGCCCAGCAATGACATTCCGTAGGGTGGATGCCCTGCATGCATGCGCTTATTTCCCCACGTGAGGTGACAGAGTATTCACAAGTGTTAAATTCCACAACCGTTTGTGTGTGGCTCAGTTATACACCACCAGTGATATTTGATTGTCAACCTAGCCTCTTCCTGTGTCACTGGCTGGTGAGTAATCATATCGAGAGCCTGAGATGCCTATCGAGTCATCCAGAGTTGTAAGGTTTCAAGATAGTGACTCAATTTGAGTGTAACTCGAGTCATGATTTTCTGGCAACTATGCATGAGTCCCAATGGGTATTGACTCCACTTGACTCAAGTCACTTTTGGGGTGTGTCTCAGTTATACGCCACCAGCAATATTTGATGGACTTGACTTGAGTCACGATGTCAAAACGATTGACTCAAGTCCCAAAATTTAGTGAGTCATAAGTGGGCCCCCCCAGATCTGACCTTGAGTGCTCCTTGGATATACATAGACAAAATTTCAGAAAGAAACAAGTGGAGCTCCTCAGGAAGTTCATCATACCGTATGGCTAGTGTCCAAAGCTCTTGCCTCTCACCACTGAAGTCCTTGGTTCGATTCCCAGCCCGGGCCATGATGAGATTAGTTGCTTGGTTCTCTCCAGTGCCACGGGGGGTTTTCCGTGATCAACACTAACTGTCTTTGCTCCATGGGCAGATGTAGGTCATTTCATGGCTGCTCAATGTGTCCTTGCATACCTTTGCCTAGAACATGTTTGCAGCTGACTTTACAGTGCGCATGAACACATGTTGTATGAAATTTTTGCTTAATAAATGAATACATTGTAATTCCCAATGATCAATTTTTGTTTCCCTTGGGTTGCAGTGTTTCGGTTCATATGTAAACAAGTCCCCGAGGCGCCTTCAGAATTTGGCGAGATGTACTTGACGCTAAGAAGAGGAATCCACTCCTTTGATACTAACTTCAAGGTGGACCTACGTTGGCAAGTACGTCATTGGACGCTCAAATGGGCACCAAACATTTATCTGTCACAAAAGAATGCTTCAATCAGTTTCAGAGGCATCTTTTATCTCTGGAAGACACCAGTTTCTCCGAAATTTGTTCTCTCCTACCTTTTATGGACTTTCTTACCTCACAAAATAAATAATCTTTCAGTGTGATAGTATTTGCCTGAAAATTTCATGCAGTCTTGGAAATCTTTAGTCTACTGTTTAAGTTCTCTTTTGTGTCTCTGTTCACAGGGACTTGCTAAACACCTCATCACCTCCTTACCCTCTTTGGCCTCATGCATGGTTTTGAGAAAAATCCCCCACTTGGGGCTTAGATTTTCCTGTAAATGATTCTTTGGAGCAGTGGTGAATATCAACGATAACAAAAGACTTATTTGGCTTCTGGTCATTCAAACTTTTGGTCATCCTTTGCCATTTAGATGACCAAGTTCCCAGACATCCTGAATGGCACATCGATAACCGAGGTCCGGGCGAGGATGGCATACGAGATGAGAGTGCGCAAGCAGTGGTTTGAGGCCATCACAGCCCTGGCCAAAATCTTCCTGTCATTCATGTTCATCCTGGTGTTCAAGAGGTAAAGCAGAACAGATGTCAGGAGCTGGAGACTGATGTAAATTGAGCCGTTATGTCCTGGCCCCCAAAATGAAAAATGCAATTAGATTCTCATGAATTAACAAACCCTACGTGAAACAGTCTGGAGAGTGTCTGCCAATTTTATGCCCTTATTTTAGGATTACTGCCAAAAGGTGCAAATTATCGTCCACACCTGGAGTTTGGAACCTTCCACACCCATGAATTCAACTCCTACCATGTGTATGCTTGCATAGACATATACAGGTACAGTTGAACCCCAGTCATGAGAGTCATGAGACCACTCTCAATATGCCATCAAGGCTTTATAACATGGAAAAGTTTCGATCACAAGTCAGTTTGTATTCGCTTTCTGATATAGATAATGCCCAGCTCCCCCCTGTTGTAACAATTAAGGTACATGCAAGTTGGTACCTGACTAAAAATTTAAAAGCACCCTTGTGGTTTACTAATGCTCAGAAAAAAAAATGAATGGTAATTGTTTGCAGGAACTCGTAAAACTCCACAGCTCTTCACCAAGTGTGCCATTTACACTAAAACTATCCAGTGGGACTTCAGTTATGCAATTTTTGTTTGTAACTGTTTTTTTTTTTTTTTTTTGGCTTCACTGACAGTGCAAGCAACTACAGTTCCAAGTACCTGACAAATGTCAGCTTTGACAATGTCTACCTGACAGCTTACTTCAGGAAAATTGATGCGAGGAGAAGAAAACAGGTGAATTCTCAACAAGTTGTGAAAAAACACAAGTTAGCGCATTGTACCATTGAAATTCATGATTTTGTCACCGGTTATGTGAATAGGTTGTAACTTAGTTTGAGACGGGATAACTTATGGGGGACTGGTGATGGACTTGAGGGACTTGTGATGGACTTGAGGGACTTGTGATGGACTTTACCACAGCCATACTTAGTTCTTACAAACTTTCACCATTCTGTTATTCTCCTTGGTATCCACAGAATAAGAGGACACTCCTTCCACAGAAGAAGTCAGAGTCAAATGACATCATCGAAGCTGCCCGCTGGAAACTTAGACGGGAGGAAAAGAAATCAATGGTCAGTAACTGGAACTTCCGACACAAATTTGTGCATCTCAAAGGGGGTCAATTAACCGAGTACCAATTCATGAGACAGGTGAATCAATCACATCATCCAGTCTCAAGTCAAATCGTTATCCAAATAACTGATGAAGATGTTCCTACAGTATGTCAAGGTTCATACCCAGTCGCTTGTAACCAGACTTAAGCCCTTATAATTAAGGGGAACTCAAGTGCAACATGGACCCCCTGCCTAACGCAAATTCTGGCAGTGGGTCATTTTTTTATCAAAGTAAAAAAAATTCAACTAAATAAAAATAAACAACCGTCCAGAGTTGTGCCTTAAATTTTCTTCAACTTGAAAGCTACAGTAAAAAAGTGTTAAGTAAACATGGGTACACAACAGAAAAGGGTGGACTTTCATAGGGTACTGCTCCAGTGGAAACATTTTAAAGCTGTTTTTAAAAAATGTAGTTTTGATGAGGTTATCAACTTTATTTCCCTACACATCCTTTCCTGGAGCCTCCTTGAATACTCCTAAAACTTCCACTCTCCTGGAAACCATGGTGGATCATTTGTTCTCAACTTTAACAGGCATCATGCCCATATAGAAAAATATCAGCTGGGTGCTACAGGTCCCCTTAACTTGCCAGAATTCCAAACATCCTGGAGTTTTTTTGAAGGTGCTGCAACAATGATGCTATTATTTTGTGGGTTGATATTTTCCTGTTTTCTTCTTTTTTTTTGGACAAGGTTGTAGGTACAGTAAGACTGCTCATGCAGGTCATCGTGTCGGTAATTTTAGTCTTCTTTGACAGCCTCTTCTACAACATGCTGGACCTGATTCGACGGCACAGTCATGTGGATTTCACCTTTAAAGGTTAGTCTCCATTCAAGGTGCCAGGGTGGAATGAGACTCATGACTCAGAAAATAAATTGACAAGCTGCCATAAAGCTTTGTGGTTCACACCAACTTCGAGATATCACGTTTGTATAGGAAGTATGCATGTCCAGGCAAGTTTAAATTGACATCAGTCCTAATTTTGAATGGCTGGTTAGCTCTGCACCATGCAGTCAAGTACTTGAGCATTGCATTCCCTTAAATGAGGGCAATTTGGAGTGTTAATGGTCACATCATTGCATTTGATGTATGAAATATCTTGTGAGTTAATCGAACTTCAAGGAACCCAAATCAAACCTTGCCCTTTATTCTTTTTTATGTGTCTTCCTTAAACTTCAGTTTGATTTAACAAGTAAGAAAACCGTTTTTTCTGTCTATCTTTTAACGTCTTAAGTACACTCTGAGCTTGTCAGGGTCCTTGGGCCAGCTCAAATCATAACAAAAGTACATTTTGAACTAGGACACTAAGATGGGTAGAAATCTCTTGTATTTGATGTTTTGTAAAGGTGACAGTCTTACCATTACAGGTGAGCATGCCCTTCGAATCGGTGTCTTAGGAAATGGGATCATAGCCAAGCTATTTAAAAAAGTTCTGTCTGCATTCGACCAGCATCATGCTGTGAACAAGTTGAGCAGTAACAAGCGTAAGTTCAGCTGCTCCGCCGTATCAGTTTGAACATGTACATCCAGAATTTGACGCACAGACTCTTTACAAAACTGATTTCAAATTAATCTGCCAATATTCCCCCTTTTCAAGATTTCTTGGTAGTTTCAACTGGAAAAAAAACAGAAGTCAAATCATATACACTCACCTCACAACTGGAAAATAGTTCACCGGATTTGCTATTCACTAATCAAGCCAGCTTGTTCTCAGTTTTAGAATAGGGTTTGAGTATTGCTCACTTAGTTATTTTCCCTGTTAAATGCAATAAGTGCCGATTGAAAATGGATTCCAGGTTGATAACAGTAAAATGCACTCCTACGGTGACTTTTTTGTGCTCACAAAATATAAAAAAAACATGGCCCAAGAAACTCAGCCAATCCACTGAGGCCTTCTCTCTTCAAATCCAGAATGTCTCCCTCGACCCCACCAGCCAGATCAGCAGATGATCATCATGATCTTTGGCGTGCTCGGGGGCATCTGGCTGCTCTTGTACTTCCAAGCCTACGGACTGCGATTACGGAGAGTCATCTGTGCTTACTTCTATCCAAAGGTAAGAAAAGTGTGTTCGGGGCCCAAAGTCATAGGGCTGGATGGCCAAAACAATCAGCAGATGAAACTTAATGTAGGGATCTGGGAATTCCCAGTTTAATTTAGCGAATTGTGTGACCTTTG